>JAJAGP010002398.1:0-116281 GCA_025084515.1 Ancistrus triradiatus | reverse complement strand
ATGTTTCTTATGTTTTGCATGATGAGACAAATCTGAGATGAGACAAACTTAAGACGAATTTAAGAAACAGGAGAAATAAGCTTAAATCTCACATTGATCTCAAACACGTCTTAATTATGTCTAGGAGAAATAAATGAGACAAACCTAAGATCTCATTTAGAGAATTTCTTTCCTCTGGGAACGTGTGTGTGTGTGTGTGCTAGCTATAGTGATTAATGTGTGATTGCATATGTGCAATACTTCTCTGTTTATCTTGTGTGTGCGCATGTGCAGAGGTGCAGTGTCTTACATTGTGATGTCAGAGACAAAAATTAGAATGTTGATGTGTATCTGAAGGAGTCTCCTCAAAATAACTCATTTCACTTCGACCCCGAGAGACTGTTGTGTGTTTTAATACTGCGTTTAAAGATTGTAACTAACTTTGTAAATGAGCGATTTTTTTTAGATTAGTCTAATCGTTCACTGTTTTATATTAGCAATTATAATAATCATCTTAATAATCAATTGATAATTAACCGACCATCGGAAGATAAGGTTGGTTAGACCCAATTCGTGTACTTTCTTTCTGTCTGTGTGCATGTCTATTACTGACTTTAATTCCAGTTTTGCTTGGTTTTAACGCGTTCTTCCCCTGTATGCTGCTCCGTCAGTCATGAGAGAAAGAATTGACTAACGAGCGCGCGCTTTACTCTCGCGCATTTGTGCACGTGTATAAAAATGTCAGTGGTGCAGTCTGTGAGAAAGATACTAACAAATAGCGACGTGTTAGTGTAGTTATAAGGCAAATCTTATGTGTGTTTTCTGTTTTTTTCTTCTTCATATAGCTGTAATGGACTCAGGTGATTTTGTATCCGTATCTTCAGCCTTGTCCGTGGAGAATGCAACACTGGTGAGTGATCTGCTCTCTGTCACACAAATGTACACTTATAATATGTGTATATATAGTATGTACTTTCATTAAATAAATGTACTTGTTCGCTTCACAGGCTGATCTGCCAACTGCCTGTCCAGAACCTCCTAGAGACTCCTGCTTTTCCTCCACAAGTCCTGCCTCAGAAACAGCAAAACCCATTGGTCCACCTGCTTTGAGCTTTTCTGAGGAGGAAGACGTCATCCAGGTGGTGACGGAAGGTTTACAGGCCATAGAAGTAGAGCTGATGGAGAGTCTGGAAATGATCAAAGCCAAGTTCAGCTCCTCCGTGCAGTGGAGACAGCTGAAGACCCAGCTCGCAGACCAGGATATGAGGGACACCCTGCAGAGACGGAGCGAAATGATATCTCTGTGCCAGGCGCAGTGGTCGGCAACCATAAAGGCCAGGATGGCGGTGTTGAGTTCTGGTGAGCATGGCTGTGTCAAACTGCTGTCTGACATGGGGCAGGAGCTGCAGAACGTGCTCAAACAGCAGCAGCACAATCTAGACAGGGACATTTGTCAGCGCCAAGAAATACGGCGTGATGTGGATATGACAAACCTCCTCACTCTCAGTACCATGCTGGAGGAAATTGCAACTGAATGCCACAGCCACATTGAAACCACAGTGAAGAGGCTGATGGAAACATTTTCCAAGGTCCAAGTGTGCCAAGATGCCATGGACAGCACCCCTGTGCAGATGGTTGACACCTTCAGCCCTTCTCTTGAACGGGATCTGGCCCTCCACCCTCCCCGGCGCCTGCCTCCTATTACTGACCTCAGTGAGAAGGCCAAACAATTGCTTCTTGTGGGAGAGGTACAAATTATTTTTCAATATTTAACTGGGGTATGGTTATCACCTTCTCTAACATTCATGGATTTCATCTTGCTCTCCAGATTCCTGACCCAAAACCACAAGATTGTGAGGGTAAAAAGAAGGGAAAAGCTGGGAAAAAGAAAAGGAAAGAATGTTGGAAGAAGAACAAACTGAGCCTGGGGCAGAGGTGAAGTCAACAGTGGATAGAGCTTTCTGATCTTTATATGTACTGATTGGTAAGTAGTTGGGACACAGGATTCTAATATTTTATTCTTGCTCTGCTTGCAGGTTGTTGAGGTTTTTCTCCAGCCTCAACTGCTTTACCACCAGAGTGAACCAGTATTCAACCTAAACCAATGAATATATATGGAACCCACACAACTTTTGATTTTTTTGAACCAATCAATAAAAGAAAAAACCACAAACGTGTTTACATCATGATTGTTTATTTATTTGTATTTCACATTCATTCATTTTCTTATCTGCTTTATCCTGGACAGGGTCATGGTAGAGCCCTAGACAGAGTGCCAATCCATAATCCATCTTAGGGCACATACACTCACACATAAGGGGTACTTTAGAGACACAAATTACCCTAACAGGAGGAAACCAGAATTGTTGCAGTAAACCCACATGGACACCAACTCCCCACAGAAAGGTGACGGTGCTACCCACCGAGCCACCGTATTTCTTAATTGATTTCACAATATGATGACGTTTGTAGTCCACTTTGCAAGTAGGCTACTATATTTTCCTAATAAATATTTATTAGACATCCAAAATTATGTATGCATATTAAACTGTATATGCATATGTATGTAAGCACAAGCCATGCTCTGTGTTGTTGTAGCAATGATGTACACTACCCTGCTAGTGTAGGTTTCAATGGATATTTTTTTACCATAGGGGTCAGTAGAGAACTGCAAAAAGACTCAAAATGATCCTGGACATCAACCAATCAATAATTCATTCCTTAGTTTTCAAACCTATGTAATTCGAATACGGGTTTGGGGAAGCTGGAAGCCTAACCGGTAACACAGGTTGCAATGTGTCTAACCCGACACGGGGCGCCAGTCCATCACAGGATACTTGAACCTACACACAAGGACATTTTAACAATGCCAGACAACCAATATTATGTCTTTGGAATATGGGAGGAAACAAGATTACCTGAGATAATCCACAGGAGTCTGTGGTAGCCTAGTGGTTAAGGTACCAGAAGGTCCAGAGTTCAAATCCTACCTCTGCCACTTTGGATTACCTGAGATAATCCACAGGAGTCTGTGGTAGCCTAGTGGTTAAGTTACGAGAAGGTCCAGGGTTCAAATCCTATCTCTGCCACTTTAGGTCCTTAAGTGAGACACATCCCACAATTATTTGGACTGTAAGATTGTTTCAGCTGTGAGACCCTTTGGATAAGGAGGTCTCCTACAGGACTAAAACTGACTCTCAAAAGTCACTTGAACACAGACAAACAGACACACATAGGGACACTTTAGAGTTGCCAGATGACCAAACATGTCTTTGGAATGTTGGAAAAATCAGAGTACCTGAAAAACAACAACAACAACAACAACAAAAAAAAACATTGCAGGGACTTTGGTGACCTAGTGGTTAAGATACTAGCCTACAAACTAAAACGTCCAGCGTTCAAATTCACAGTCACTTTTGGGTCTTTGAGCAAGACCCAACCCACAATTGCCTGGCTGTATCAGTTGTGTCGAATAGGGGCATCTGCTAAATGTATGATTTAGCCCCAATCCTAACTGAACGTCAATCAATGTGTTGGTATCTGTGTTTGAAATTTTCGTTTCATATAAATCATACTATTTATAGTAACACTATTGATGAATGGAGGTTAAGGCAAGCGCTTAGAGCTTAGCATACTCAGGCATGCCACAAAAGACTACATGTCCCGTGATAAGGACATATCGCGTTCTCTCGCGAGAACTCGCCCCCATGGAGTAGGCGCGCCCCCTGCAGGCCGATGACTCTGGGTGTGTTTGAGTGAGGGAGGCAAGTAACGGAGCAGCAGCCACATCGACTCTTCCTCCCGTTGTTCCTTTTTTTGTTTTCTTCTGTTTTTTGAAAGATTCGAGCCTGCGTAAGGAATATGTCTGTTCTCCCTGCTCCATCAGCGATCTGAGACGTTTACAGACCTATTTGTATTGTATTTCCCGAGACTGGCTTGTAGGACTTCATCTCTACAACGTAACGTTAGATCTTTCTATCTTTTTTCCCTCCTCTCCTCCATTGGTTACATCAGTCTCCTGGAGCAACTCGAGGTGACAACAAAGTTTATAAATGGGTACGTAAGACCATGCTTATCAACATTCGTGAAAGAGTCAGTCTAAGAGACAAACAAACAAACAAAAAAATGCCGTGTTGTGTTACTGAGTCCCGTTATACAGTACAGCTTCATACTCGAATCGGATACAACGTAACTAACTAATGTTTTGCTTCTTGAAATTGAACCTGAACTTGATTCTGATTCATTCCTCATCCTAAACTCGAGCCGGAACCTACAAACTACGGATGATAACCAGGACTTGAGGTTTATACTAGATTTCCAGTGCAGTTTGATCTTTGGTGCACTAATACGCATGCATATCAGCTTCAATATGGTCTTGATTTATGGTTCTACATGATGGTGCATGGTTAGGACTTAGGTAAAGGTCGTCGTATTTTCAATCGTGTAGCCAGAACAGTACAGGCTAGAGGAAGGAAGCCTTCAATCTGGCCTGGCTGGGTGGTAACACTTTTAGAGTCCTGTTTAAAGGTGAGCAGTACCACCAAGGGTAATGGGGAGCCTGGCACCTACCTATGCCGTAGTTTGTTTGTTTGTTTGTTTAACGTTGAATCAGCATCAATGGCTATTCCTGACAGGAACAAGGTTAACTCGAGTCTAATCATACACATCCATGCTGGGAGAATTTAGAGCAAACAATTAACCTATGTCTTTGGAATGTGGGACAAATTCAGAGCACCTGTTGTAAACCCACACGGACATAGGGATTACATGTAAACTCCACACAGGCGGAGACCAAGGTCAGGATTGAACCTGGGATCTCTGGAGCACCACCTATGGCACAAATCACAGGGCATTGAGGTATGTGTGAGCTGAACAGTACATTATTGTTCAACAGCCAGCCTCCCCTCAAGTAGACACAGCCAATTGTGCTGGTCGGAAGGCATCCAGGTCTGGGTCACTGCAATTGTGGGTGTATTAGACTGATGCATGGGCTGAATCACAATCTGATATCTCGATATTTTTGTTTTGCTAATATAATGATGCCCCATATCTTTGAAAGTGCCAAAGTATTTGTTAAAATGTTAAAAAAATATATACAAACAACTACCAAAAAATAGCAATGGGAGTGTGGGAAGATGTTTTTTTTAGGGGAGGTGGTTTAGGGCTACCGGCTGATGTGGGACAGAGGGACTACCCATGTGCCTTTCTTTTTGCATTTGAGCTGCTAATGACATAGCAAAATGTGTGGGTGCCATCCTTGGAGGTATTAGCGGGAATGTTCTTGATTGGCCAATCTATTGCCAAATTACTTAAGAATATAAGACAAAAATGAGAATATAAAGTTAATGACTACCTTTATGGAACCTTTAAAACTACCCACTTAGTCATCCATGGAGCACAGGTTAAGAAACCCTGCACTAGATTTGAACAATGTTACGTGCCATCTGTGCTGAGGGACTTTGCTCTATACTTCAGTCAATGAAGATGAATGAGGATAAAGGAACATGCATTACAATGGCTGCAAACAGTGCACCAGCCATCAGGTCATACCAGACGTTTATAATAGATACATACTTGTGTTTGTTGACGGAAGGAAACGGTTGGCGTTAGCTCATCAGTCTTGTAGTTTCACAGGGAAATCAGCTCATGTCTTTCTCTCAAAGAACAGCAGAGCAGCAAGGCTTTTTTAAAAATCCCTCTCGCCAGTGGACTGACTGCAAAAATGTCAAGAATTTGTGCAAAAATATTTAACTACATCAATTACTAAGTTGATTAATACAACAATTAAACACAGCTTTTTGCAATGGTGGATGACTTGTAAATAATAAAAAAAAACCACACACTTTTAGTTTCTGAGTCAATCTTACTAACCACTGAAGGGAAGAAAAGCTGTGTAAAATTACTTCTAAATTTCCTTCCTCTTAGTTGGCCAACTTATACACGTTAGCAAAAAAAAAAAACAGAGTTTAGATTTCAGAAAGGAAAATGACATCAGATAAATAACAAAAGTGGATTTGCATGAACGCATGCGTTACAGCACCATGAAAGAACAGCTGAGCTAAAATATACACTATATACATCCCAAAAAAATACATCCCAAACACAGCTGTTAATATGGACTTTGCCCACCACTTTGCTGCTACAACCGCCTTTGTTCTTTTAAAAGGACTTTCCACCAGATTTTGGAACATGACTATGAGGTTTGCTTCTGATGTTAGACAGTAAGCCCTGGCTTAATTTTGCCATTCAGCTGCATTTTCAAGATATCTGATGAGTTGGAGTCAAGGTTCTGTGCAACCCAGCCATGTTCTCCTCATTAAATTTGGCAAAATTCTCTATGGTCCTTGTTTAAGGATATCAGGACAGAAAGTTGATGAAATGACTGGTTGTAAACGGAAACCTATACATGTGTGATATGAGAGTCACTGGAGTATCAGCACAACACATTGTACCTCCACTGTTTGTCTAGAGAGAATCCAGAAATGTAAGCTTTATGTTAAAAATATATTGCAAGTGAGTGTTGAAGAAATAGCAGAGCTCAGCTATTAGAAGTGGTGTCCACATTCTTTTGTCTGTGTACTTTGGTGTCTGATTAGTGGTTTGCACATTTTGTGTTTACGTCCTCTGTCCCTTACAAACCCGTTTAACTCAGCAGTATGAGTTTCATTATTTTTTTGCATGTGGTTTTATAGTGCTAATCAGTGTGTATGGATGGATGTGGTGCAAAGGGCATTAAATATTAATGCTGACATACGGCTTTGTCTGTGTTTTAGGTCAGACCTGCTTTGTAGGATAGTGTCTTGTAATGATCCCTTTCAGGACAGATGTGTATAGTGTGCAAAGTGATAGTTTTACCCTAGGAACAGTGTGCATTATATTTCTGGATGCCAGACTGGGTGGTTTGTGCACTCGTACAGTTGGGCGCTTGGGTGCATTTACATGTATAAAATAATCTGATAACTGCAGAAAATCAGATTTTGCCAGTAATCTGTGAATGAGTTTGCATTCACTTGGGTAATTAGATAATGGGAAAACTCTGGGTTTACATGATAATTGGATTTCTACTTTGCAGCTAGCCAATAATTTCACAGACGGATGTGACGTAAAATTTAAACTTTAATAATTAAATTCTTAATTTCCTTGAGCATATACTTCGTTACAGAATCTCCCCAAAATGTTTGGTAACCATTTTTACGGAGTGTTTAATTCCGAGTTGCCAGATCTCGCAAGAGAAACAAGCACCAGGTCTATGGAAAAAAGACCAATAGAAACGAAGTCTCTGAAAATAAGCGGACCTGGCAACCATGTTTGATTAAGCTAGCCGCTTCCATTTGAGTGCATGCGCAGACTGAGAAAACCGATTAAAATCAGAGTAAGTGTATACATGCGTATGATTTCTTAATCTGATTTCTGGTGACGCTGGATGAGCCATAATGGCTGTTTAGAGGCGAAATATGGTTTGTTTAGGATAAAACTTACTGAAAATATGGCCAGACAGCAGGCAATGTGGCTAAATTCTAATTTTCCTCACCAAATCTGGTCTTTTTAATGTGACCTATATCAGGCCTTTGTCTGAACAGTTCACGCTCTGAAACGGACACTTCTGAAGAGCAGCCGCTCGTCTGGAGGTAAACACTCAAGATGGAGTCAACAGTAACAATCATTTCATCAATGTTCACGTTAAAAAGGGCACGTTATTCGACCACGGCCACTTCTTTGGTTTGCATCCTTGGTTTCTTTAAACTTATTTCCCTTTGACACTGCAGCCATTTCTCTGTGTCCTCTGCCAATTCTTTAGGAATTCCTAAAACATGTGGTTGCCTTCTATATGTGCCTTCTAATTTTGTTTGCACGTAGACCCCAAATATTTCTGAAGCTTGTTATCTCGCTATCCCACCACTGAAAACCTCCCTCACTGCTCTTATTTTCTTCTCCTCAGTGCACATTTATGGCGGTTGACGAGTTGGAATGACGTCAAATTTGCATGTATTCTGATCTCAGCGTTCTCATTCAGGTTGCATATGAAAGTAGTTCAGGTCAGATTTGAAAAGATCAGATTTACGTGTCCATACAGCTCTGAAAAAAATCAGATGTGAGTCACTTTAAGACAGCCTAGTAATGTGAACGTATCCTATTAGTCGCCATATAAATGAGGGACCTCGACTTTGCTTCGGGTACATACCTTTGATCAGCTTCCTGAATTCCTCCCTTTTTGCCAAGTCTGGGCTGTGTCCTTACAAATAGGCTATGTCATGCGTGATGTGATGTTCCTTATGTCCTATGTGGAGTGACTTAGCAAAGCATTCAGGCAAACCCTTGAGGCGACTTTTGGATTCTTTTTAACACCTGCTTTTTCAGTTCAGGATGCAGCACGAATCTCTTGACTTTCATCATACTGATTGGACAGCTTTGTTTTAAGATGATAAAATGGATTGCTGGTGATGATGCCTTCAGCTGCAATCGTTAAGCTGCAGGCTTTACAGATATATTTCTGCTCAGTGGCTGATTTTGTAAAACCAAACCATGACCACACAACAGAAGTTGCTCCGGTTTTAATCTCGAGTTTTTCATCTTGATTTGTTGCTGATTAGTCTTTTACCTTTGAAGTATCCCTCTTCTCCACGAGCTTAGGGCTCTCACATGGAAACATAGTCTTATCTGAGCACGAGAACCTTTTTGTTGCTTGACGTGCCTCAAAAGCCACTACGGCACTATTTACTAGTTGATATAAGGGGTGATGTTCTTACTTGAGGTAAGATTTTGTCTTTCCATATGGGTGGAAAACCTCTTTGAAAATCAGTGACCTCTGCCAAGTCCTGTGATGGACTATTGTTCCATCCAGGTTGCGCTTCCTGAGGTGAGTTCTTAGATAGGATCTGAATGCCTCCCCTGTACTTACTACTCCGATTGCTACTCACAGATATTGTGCACTTAATTTACCTGAGTGGTAATATATGGGTTGAGTAGGATAATAACAAGAGATGCGCGATCAGTGTGCTGGTGGCTGGAAATGGACATTTTTTAGCGTGGTCGGCAGTTTCCGGGTGGTCGCCCGATCAGTTACTATACAGTGGTACCTCGGTTTGCATTGTTAATTCATTCTAGAGGGCTTGTCGAGAACCGAAAACGACGAGTACCGACCAAATTTTTCCCATAACGAATAATGTTCATTGAATTAATCCGTTCCAGACCCCCAGAAAATCCACACTTTATTAGTCTTTTATATTCAGTACGGATATGTTCATACAAATCAATCATAAATGTATCATGAACTGAGGAGTTTAATGAGTGTTTGGTAGAGCGGTCTATACCATATCTTAACAGAGATGATACTATGATAAGTAAGTCAGCGTTTAAAACACTTGCATTAACCTTACATTGACCAAAAGCTTATTTTAAAATAAAGTGTTGAAAAATCTCATGTAATTTAGTGAACAGTAAAAGCAAAACACTTTATTCTCTATTTACACTCTATTGATGAACTCCGGGTGCTAGCATAGCTGCTATTCTAACTACAGCCTGTGTTCTAGAGCATTCAATTCCTGTTTTGCTTTCGGTTGGCTCTTATAAACTAACCTTTTTTGCACTTATGGAGACTTATCTGCAAGAATACAGTACTGTATATGTAAAAATAATGAGAAATTATTATTATATAAATTATAATAATATTATATAAAAATAGCAGAAATCTTCTGAGGGCTATTGTGAACCTGAATCACTGAATTGTGAATCGAGTTTTGGCTGATTTGACTCATTCGACGCATGGTTCGACTCATACAAGTTTAAGCAAGTGCACCGAGTACTCAGCAGACGACGAGAGCCGGGGCACATTTTTCTGGTCAAAATAGGTCGAATTTGACGAGTTAGAGGTGGTCGATAACCGAGATACCACTGTATAACCAATTCTGGGCTGGTCACATTTACAGCAGCACAAACATGGTGACACACAAACAGCACAGTGCTTAGAGTTACTAACTTTAATTCAGAATACAGTTCATGTGTGTATGGAGCTTTAAAAAAATCATTATTAAAAACATTGGCAAGAATCAGCCGAGAAGCTTGCAATCAGTGCTTTTCTAATAAATGTACATGTAGTCTGATAATGTTATGTCATTTAGTAAACGCCCTTATTCAGAGCAACTTATAATTGATACCTTCTTACAGTCCAAGCAATTTTTGGTTAAGGGCAGCTTGGCAGAGGTGGGATTTGAACCCTGGACCTTCTGGTCCACAGTCCAGTGCCTTAACCGCTAGGCTACCAGTGTGCAGTTTTGTACTTTCACTGATTCAGCCGAGCTTGAGGTTAAGGACCTTCTCAAACATGATGGAGCCAGGATTTGACTTCTGATTAGTAATCCAGAGCCTTATCCACTGGTCCATAATCCTAAAACTTGATAATTCGCTCTACACTGGGTTGGGATCAAAGTATGACATTTTTGTTCCAACAGGAATTGGCTACAGTCTTTTTAAATTAACATGTGCTGTGCCTGCTGCAGGCCCGTAAACATGGGGTTGATTTTTAAACAGTATGGGAGTGCCATAACAGAGAAGTTCATGTGACCGCTCATTTGTCTGCCTCAGTAAACTGGATTCATTGCTTCGACTGTGGTGAACAGCTGAATTTCGTGACAGTAAGTGGAAGCTCACGGAATTCAAGTTGGAAATGAATGACCTGAAAACTTTAGAGGAAGTTGAGAGAGAGAGAGAGAGAGAGAGAGAGAGAGCGAGAGAGAGAGAGAGAGATGTTGTATGGGAGCACTTGTGGAATGAGGAAGCAGGTTGAATGATCTGTTTGCTGAACTGTTTGAGTTAATTTCTAAACAGTCAAGCGGTTCTTTAAACTTCGCCTGCTGCAATGTCATGGCACTCACATACTGGAATATGCATTAGTTTATAGTGTTTAATACTTTTATTCGGACTGACTTCTCTTTGATGATTAAGAACCTTAATCATGATTAAGGCTGATGATCCTTGACCTTCACAACATTTACATTTAGATATTTATCCAGAGCGACTTATTACTGATACAATTTTACAATCCAACCATATGTGGGTTAAGGGCCTTGCTCAAGGACCCAACAGTGGCAGTGTGGCAGAAGTGGGATTTGAACCTACTGGTCCATAGTCCAGTACCTTAACCACTAGGCTGCCACAGTCCACAGCCTTCAGAGTAGTAGTCCAGTATTTTAAACCCTGAGTCACCCAGTCCATATCCTAGAGCTGTGGTTCTTGGTTATATATTGAGTGGGGTTGCTCTCAAACTATGGCATTTCTGTACCATTCCAACAGGAATTAGCAACAGTCCTCTATGATATGACACCGTGTCTATGCATCGTGCCTTTTGCAAGCTTGTGAACATGCTGTTAATCTCTGAACATTATGTACATTACATTAGAGAGAGAGAGAAAGAGAGAGTTTCTGAGTGTGTGGGGGAGTGCTTGTTGAATGAGGAAACAGACTGGGTGATCTATTGCCATTTGAGTAGCTAATTAGCCAATTTCAGTGATGTCTGCTTCACATCTGAATGCAGCATACCTGCTAACGCTCTGATGATGCATCATAGATGTGGCTCATAGATTGGTTCATTTGGCTGCACGGACATCTTGACCTCCTATGACTATTGAAAAATATCATATCATCGCCTGTGCATATTTTTGACTCGCTGCGGCACTTTCTTGAGAGTCCAGATATACGTGTCTATCTCATGACTGAATTGGTTAGGTTTTGTAAAATAGGTCTACATTTAAATAAGTTATCGTTTAGTTGTATCTGTGCTTCTCTAATCTGTATCTTGAAATCACAAGCCACCTCAGTGTTATTTCAAGTCAAGTCATTTATTTCTGTAGCGCTTTTTACAACTGAAGAACTTTCTTATCTAAGCCAATTGTACTGCCCCAAAGCCAACAAAGACACCAGCACAAAAACACACTCAGCAAACCTTGACGGAACCATTCTGCAAAAAAAGTGCATTACGACAAGAAAAGCATCAGATGGAGAAAGAGAGAGGTGTGAGAGACACGGGTTCATGCACTTTTGAATACTTTCGACGCAAGATCTACACGGCCAAAGTATCGTTTAGTTTATCGATAAACTTCCAGAAAAAATCAAAGATATAATTTTTTCAGTATGGCACACCCCTAGTGCCATTGTAATGATTTCGTTTCACACTGTTCTCACATCGCTCCCACCTGAGAGTCATTTCATATAACCTATTCGTTTTGAAACATGGTATCTCATTTTATATATGTATACTGGAATGGAAGCTACTGGAACGACACTTTTGTACAGTAATTACGTCCAGTATGTGTTGTATTCACAGGTTGTAAAGTGGAAAGCTTTTGTGCTTGAACCAGAAATGGTGGCTTTATATATGGCTGGCAGCACTATGTGGGGGTCTTTTTACATCAAAGTTCATGTGCTGTCTGAATAACCGAGACTTCATTGCTTATAAAGCGTCTGCTTCAGGACTCATGTGGTGTAGGGACCAACAGGCGCTCACTCGCAGATTGTACGTGCCTACTGTGAAGGTCGACATTAAGTATTTGATCTTGGTTTGGGCAGCTATAGGAAGCCAGTGATTAAATATTTTATAAAAGGGTTTTGAATGTTTTGAACATGGTCCAAAATGTTACTTCCTGTTAGCAAATTTGGGATGGAATGAGGAACTGTCAGAGCATTTGCAGAAGTTAAGTATAATGACCTTCAAGTTAAAGAGCTGAGATAGTTGTTCATGATTGTACAGTGCCTGAAAGTTTGTGAACCCTTTAGAATTTTCTATATTTTTGCATAAATATGACCTAAAACATCATCAGATTTTCACACAAGTCCTAAAAGATAAAGAGAACCCAGTTAAACAGATGACACAAAAATATTATACTTGGTCATTTATTTATTGAAAAAATTGATACAATATTACATATTAGAGAGTGGCAAAAGTATGTGAACCTTTGCTTTCAGTATCTAGTCAGCAACTAAACGTTTCCGGGAACTGTTGATCAGTCCTGAACAGCGGCTTGGAGGAATTTTAGCCCATTCCTACATATAGAACAGCTTCAACTCTTGGATGTTGGTTTGTTTCCTCACATTAACTGCTTGATTCAGGTCCTTCCGCAACATTTCAATTAGATTAAGGTCAGGACTTTGACTTGGCCACTCCAAAAGACTAACTTTATTCTTCTTTAACCATTCTTTGGTAGAACGACTTGTGTGCTGAGGGTTATGGGGAGTAACAATGGTCTTGAATTCCTCCATTTTCATCCAGTACAGTGTCAGACTGTGGATTGGTGGAGTCCAAACTCTTTAGAGATGGTTTTGTAAACTTTTTCCAGCATGGTGAGGATCAACAACTCTTTTTCTGATGTTATCAAAAATCTCCTTTGTTCGTGCCGTGATACACTTCCACAAACGTGTTCTGAAGAGCAGACTTTGATAGATCTCTGTTCTTTAAATAAAACAGAATGCCCACTCACACCTGATTGTCATCCCATTGATTGAAAACACCTGACTCTAATCTCACCTTCAAAATAACTGCTAATCCTAGAGGTTCACACACTTTTGCCACTCAGTAATGTATAATATTGGATCATTGCCCTCAATAATTAAATGACCAAGTATAATATTTTTGGCTCATTTGTGTAACTGGGTTCTCTTTATCTACTTTTAGGACCTGTGTGAAAATCTGATGATGTTTTAGGTCATATTTATGCAGAAATATAGAAAATTCTAAAATGTTCACAGACTTTCAAGCAACACTGTCAATGTTCGTTGCATCTATACACTGGAACAGAAATAGTGCTTAAGGGAGATCAAGTAGTTTGAG
This sequence comes from Ancistrus triradiatus, assembly GCA_025084515.1. Lineage (NCBI taxonomy): Eukaryota > Metazoa > Chordata > Actinopteri > Siluriformes > Loricariidae > Ancistrus > Ancistrus triradiatus. The sequence continues at coordinate 102,483 of JAJAGP010002398.1, read as the reverse complement.
CTTTGTAAGTAGAATGTTTGTTTTTGTAGGCTTATTAGAAAGACAAATGTTTTGTGGATCTCTTATGTTGGTGGAGGAGGAAGCAGCTTTCTTTAATCATTGTCACCTCAGGGAAACTATCACTAATGGGGTCGTGCTAAAAAATCGATATAGCATTATATCGCAAAATTTATTTTCATGATATACTACATCGATTTTCAGCTCAAAGTATCGATGATTTTTTTGAAGGACGAAACAACACATTCTAAATGAGGTATAAACTAGAATTTCCACTCCTGTAGATGTCGTACTACAGTGTTTTGACTCAGTTTGTTTGTTGAATTGTCAATGTGATGTGATGATCAATGTCTTTTAAGACAACTCAGATTGTACACCGTAACTTTAACTGTTTCAGCTGTATTTGTATTTTCAGTGAACTATGTGGACTATCACAATATACTTCAATATGAATCATATCGCGATATACTCGTATCGTGATGTGTATTGTATTGTGAAGTTCTTTCCAGTACCCACCCCTAATTCCAGAGTTGGAAGAACCGTGTTTGATCCTGCTATTTGCTTTTGGGACAGCTCTGCACTCTATATGGTTATGTTTGCTTGCATGTGCATACTCAGAAACCCGATTGAAATCAGAGTAAGGGTATACATGCGTTGAGAAATCTGATTATTGAAGTAAAATTCAGCTCGCTTTCAGCTTGTATTTCTTCATCTCATTTCTAGGCCTTAATCTGATTTTAGAAATGCTGTTTACATGACCATTTGAATTATCAGATAACTGCAGAAATATGATATTGATTGGATTATGAAGTGCATGTAAAGACACTCGCTCTGATTTGTTGTCAAATAGATGCAGGTATTTAAACATTATATGTTATGTTTAATTCAAGAGACTAACAGGGATATAGAGACAGTGTTTTATGTCAGTATATGAGTATCATGGAGGAACTGGGTTCCTGCCCACACCAGCATAATACCTGCTTCATCGAGACTCAGTCTCTGACAAACTGGATGCTCAGATTTCAGGAGAGTTGTACAGATGGCTACAGCCCCTATTTGAAGGGTGTGCTGTTTTCACTGCACCAAATATTTGTAGATAAGAAATCCTCTTTAGCTGTTAAGACTGGTGGAACTTATTAAAATGGGATTTATCAACTGGAAAAAAGCACTACGAATGTTCTCTTGGCGTGAAGACAGCGATTGTAGTTTAACAGCGATGAAAACACAGTTGTACTGCAAGCAGACTGTCGGGTCTTACCTTTCTTCTCAGTTTCAAAAGGGGGTGCGATGTGCTTGGCAAGAGGGGTCATGACAAAAAAGATTTCAACTTCCACCAGTGGATTAAGTTCAAGGGAGGGGTTGATGGAGAACAAACAAGTTGGCTTCACCAGCCCCACAATTCATAACGAGGTCCTAAAGATCATCAATAACAATAATATGTATGTGAAATTACAAACTAGATCCAATCATTGGCAGTGGTTCTGTATTCCATTAAAATGAATGGGGCACAGAATGCAGCAGGAGTTGAGCAAGAGTCCATTTGTCTGTGCAGAAAAACTTGCAACCCAGAGAGGAATTCTTGGCTTAAGTACAGCAGGTCATATCCACTATTGGAGAAAAGTGGATGTAGCTAGTCTAACTAGAGAGATTCTAATTTGGCAAAATATCTCTGCCTGTTTACACTCAACCATTTTAAGAGGTGCAGTGCAATTAGTTCATGAGTTGGGTGGTTTCAAGTCTGTCTTCACCTCTATATTGAAGTCAGGTCACACGTCAGGTCACACATCTCTAAACCTGTACAAACGACAACCTGTCCTCACCCAATATGAATCTGTGCTCACAGCCACAGAAAACAGTGTCTCAAGCCACCACAATGGAAGTGTCTGCAAAAGAAGTGGCCTACATGCCAAATATTTGAGGGGCAGTACCGTTCTCTGCATCATTCATTGGAACAGCTGAACACTTCTTTGCAACACAGAAGCCAAATAACATCAGGGATGCTGGCTGCTGTGGAGCATGTGACAAGAGCCATCTATAAAAGATCTGAAGAGCACTTTGGCTGGCTGTATTCCAATCTCAGGTTGTAACATCTCTATACTTGCAGCCCGTTGATGCCTCCAACAAGCTTCACTGGTCCGGCCGCATAACATTGTCACACTACTGCCTGAACGTACTACAGAATGCAGTACTATAGTACCTTGGACACTGCTGTGGTAAAGAGCACTAATATGTACACATCAGTTGGTGTCCCCCTACAAGAAAGCCCAGGATTCAAACAGCCATCTAGGGAGTTTGGGATTTCCCTAGCCATCTAGGGAGTTTGGGATTTCCCTAGCCATCTAGGGAGTTTGGGATTTCCCTAGCCATCTAGGGAGTTTAGGATTTCCCTAGCCATCTAGGGAGTTTAGGATTTACCTAGCCGTCTGGGGAGTTTGGGATTTACCTAGCCATCTGGGGAGTTTGGGATTTACCTAGCCATCTGGGGAGTTTGGGATTTACCTAGCCGTCTGGGGAGTTTGGGATTTACCTAGCCGTCTAGGGAGTTTAGGAGTTACCTAGCTGTCTAGGGAGTTTGGGATTTACCTAGCCGTCTAGGGAGTTTGGGATTTACCTAGCCGTCTAGGGAGTTTGGGATTTACCTAGCCGTCTGGGGAGTTTGGGATTTACCTAGCCGTCTGGGGAGTTTGGGATTTACCTAGCCGTCTGGGGAGTTTGGGATTTACCTAGCCGTCTGGGAGTTTGGGATTTTACCTAGCCGTCTGGGGAGTTTGGGGATTTACCTAGCCATCTGGGGAGTTTGGGATTTACCTAGCCATCTGGGGAGTTTGGGATTTAAATAGCCATCTGGGGAGTTTGGGATTTACCTAGCCCGTCTGGGGAGTTTGGGATTTACCTAGCCATCTGGGGAGTTTGGGATTTTTACCTAGCCATCTGGGGAGTTTGGGATTTCCCTAGCCATCTGGGGAGTTTGGGATTTACCCTAGCCTCGTCTGGGGAGTTTGGGATTTACCTAGCCATCTGGGGAGTTTGGGGATTTACCTAGCCATCTGGGGAGTTTGGATTTCCCTAGTAGCCGTCTGGGGAGTTTGGGATTTACCTAGCCGTCTGGGGAGTTTTGGGATTTTCCTAGGCCGTCTGGGGAGTTTTGTGATTTACCTAGCCATCTGGGGAGTTTGGGATTACCCTAGCCGTCTGGGGAGTTTGGGATTTACCTAGCCATCTGGGGAGTTTGGGATTTTACCTAGCCGTCTGGGGAGTTTGGGATTTACCTAGCCATCTGGGGAGTTTGGGATTTACCTAGCCGTCCTGGGGAGTTTGGGATTTACCTAGCCGTCTGGGGAGTTTGGGCTTTACCTAGCCGTCTGGGAGTTTTGGGATTTACCTAGCCATCTGGGGAGTTTGGGATTTACCTAGCCATCTTGGGGAGTTTGGGATTTACCCTACCATCTGGGAGTTTGGGATTTACCTAGCCATCTGGGAGTTGGGGATTTACCTAGCCATCTGGGGAGTTTGGGATTTACCTAGCCATCTGGGGAGTTTGGGATTTACCTAGCCATCTGGGGAGTTGGGATTTACCTAGCCATCAGGGGGAGTTTGGGATTTACCGTAGCCATCAGGGGAGTTTGGGATTTCCGTAGCCATCTGGGGAGTTTGGGTTTTCACCTAGCCATCAGGGGAGTTTGGGATTTAACGTAAACCATCCTAGAAGTTTTGGGATTTCCGTAGCCATCTAGGAGTTTTGGGATTTACCTAGCATATGGGAAGTTTTGGGATTTACCCTAGCCATCTGGGGGAGTTTGAGATTTCACTAGCCATTGGGGAGTTTGGGATTTCCCTAGCCATCTGGGGAGTTTGAAGATTCAACTAGTCATCTGGGGAGTTTGGGATTTTCCTAGCCATCTGGGGGTTTTTTGGATTTCCATAGCCATCTGGGGAGTTTGGGATTTCCCTAGCCATCTGGGGAGTTTGGGATTTACATATCAATTTAAGAGGCCTTATGATTTCCCTTACCCATCTAGGAAGCTTGGGCTTTACCTAGCTGTTTAGAGAGTTTTAGGATTTACCTAGCCCTTCTATGTATTTAGGATTTACCTAGCCATATAAGAGGCTGAGGACTTATTTAGTGCCAACTAGGGGGTTTGCTTTTTTATTAGCCATCTAGGAAGCTTTTAAAAAAAAGATTTACCTAGCCAGCTGGGTAGCTTAGCATTACCTATCCAGCTAGTGCCTAAGATCTTTGTGTCTTTTCCACAAAGTTTTTTTTTAAGTGTTTGTACTGCTTCAGGATTGGTAACACAACGTGTTTGGGGCTTTCGGGGTCAGGCTTTAAGTAGGGCTTTCACAAGCTTTCCAGCGCATACATTATTCCTATCTGTGCTTGCACTTATCTGTTTCAGAATGGCATCGCTGTCATATTCCGTTGTGAAAAATAAAGTCTTGTGTTTTTTTTTTACACATTCTGTCAGCAAGAGCCTTTCCTTGGGCTCTCCTGCTGTCTCTTTGGCACAAAACTCAGTGTTGTGTTATCAGATCTGGATTTAGGATTTGCTGTGAACGGACAACATTCTTGTCATGTGATCAATGTCACTCTATCCTGTACAGATCTCCCCAATCTCATCAATTCCCCCACCAATTTTTCAAGCCACAGACAGTCCCTGGTTTTTGTTTCAAGCCTCTCAGTGAGACGCCATGCAAAAAATCAGCTTCAGCTTTGAGATGGGGAGTTAACTTTGATATCTCCATCAAAGCACTGGGGGGGAGATTGACATGTAAACACTGGCACCTTTTCAGATGTTTTTGATTTGAATCTAATCTAAGCTCATGAATTGATGCAGTCATATCGTAGAGAGTTGGAGCAATTTATCAGTTGAAATAGCCTAAACAAAAAAATTTTCGTCAGATGTGTATAACAGGTTTTGATTTTACCCAACCAATGCAATAATATGCAAAGATATGAATGGCACAGCTGGTTAAAAAACAACAACAAATCTTGTTTAACCACAAGAAGTATGTCAGTACTAAATCGAACAACAGAAAAAGTGCCCATTTGAGAAGACGAGTAAGTGTTGGAAAGACATCACTTATGCCATTACATTTTACCTAGCCAATAAAATGGACAAAAATAAAAGGCTTAAGTGACTTCTATCAATAGCTGTTGTATGTTACCACTTACTGATTTAGGTACTTACTGTGCATGACTCATAAAACCAACTTGAAAAGTAATTGTAAACATATCGTGGATTGTGTGATGATCAGGTGGTGCAACACTAGCCTAGTGGTGATCCTCGCCTCTGCTTACTGTCTGTATGCATACTTGGCATGTTCTCCCTGCATCCATACCAGATTCCACCATGTATTCTGGTGCTCTCCCACATCTCACTATTTTCCCTGTAGCAGGACTGGCTACTCCACATTGCTCCTAGGTGTGAGTAAGTAAATAACCATGTGTTGTGATTGTGTAACACAGCCATCATCATCAGAATGTAGCCATGACTAAAGCTAAGGGATGACATGATGAGATTATATAGCTTCGTTGTGTCTTTTGAAGTGAGCAGAAAAGATCAGGGGTGAGATAGACTTCACTTTTTCCTCATCTAGAGGTGACACGGTGGTGCAAGCATAGACTGCTGCACGCCTCCAGAGATCCCGGGTCGATCCTGACCTCAGATGTCTATGTGCTTGTCCTACTTGTGTCTGTGTGGGTTCACTCCAGGTATTTTGGTTTCCTCCCAAGACAGCATTAGGTTCATTGTTTACTCTAAGTGTGACTTCTAGTTAGTATTGTTTTAAGCCTGCTCCTGTCACAAATGGGCATTGATGGCGATGTGAAGTTAAACAAAACTAGTGCCTGAAGAGGTGGCAGTGATGTTTTGACTGATCCTTTGTAAACCGGTGGATCCAGTGTAGATGTGTGCTAATATGAATGCTTCTTATCACAATACCTCTATGACATTATAGCATAGTATAGCAAGTTCGTGAAGCCAGACCCTGTACTGCTGCTCTGTGTGTAGGCTCAGTAGAGACGGGTCTGTGTGCAGAGTCTGAACTCTGCTCTGTTCTGAATATAGTGGCCTCGTGGCACAATCTCTTACATCATTCCGCAATGAGCTGTCAGGACTAATTGTGTCTGCCTGGCAGTGGAAAGGGCTGCCTCGTTTGTTTTGTGTTATAAATAGGCTACGCTTGATAGTGTTCCCTTCATCATCCTCTGTACATGTTCCTGTTCCCCAGAATGTGAGAAATTTCGACCGTTAGCAGGACATGATGCTTGCTTGAGTGGCAGACACGTGCATTAAGATCACGAAGGAAAAGCTTGCACACAACATGCACCGATGCCTTCTAAATGGCATTTAGATTTGATCCTGGATGCTGCTTAGGAGAAAAAGATGCCCTGCATTTCTTGCTATTGAACATTCTTTACATTTAGGTTAATCAGTTTTGCGGTTACATAACACTGAACAGCAGAACACTGAACAGCTTTATATGGAACAATGGGTTACTGTTACTTCCCTAACAGGATCTTGAGCTTTCTTAATGACCGTTTTCACGTTGTCCGTTGTATGACCCTGGAAATGTTTTTGAGCTCTGTCCTATATCATCGCAGTTTACTTTAATCTTGTTTTTGGATGATGCAGAAGAGTCTGTTGATTTCATTTACGTGCTGTGTGGGATCATTTTCTGAGTAACTGTGCTCCACACAGCAAGACAGTCCACAGATAGTCTTTATTTTCTATTTAACTACAGGTAAGTGGCGTTTAACTTCCATACAATCAGTGTTTGTTTGCTTTAACAACAGAGGTGTTAAAAATGATAGTAAGTTATAATAGGAAATAAAAATCTGTCTATTAATAATTTATACCTAGTAATACCACTGATAAAATAATAATAACACTGTTTGAGTGCTTGACATTGATTCCTTTTTTAGTGGCTGTAGGAAATAACACTGATATAAAAATGGGCGAAGTCAAATTTATTTATATAGCTTTTTACAACGGAGCATTGTTCCAAAACAGCTTTACAACTGTCTAGGCCTAAAGCCCTAACTGAGCAAGCCTGAGGTGATAGTGGCAAGGAAAAACTCCCTAAATGTTATATGGAGGATTCTTGGGAGGAGCAAGCCTCAAAAAGGAACCCAACTCCTTGGGCAAAATAGATTTTATATGTAAGAAATATGTAAGAATATATAATATAAAACTAGAATATAAGTCAATAGTATATACAAATAAATATTGAATGTAATAACGTAGAGAATATGCGTATCACAAGTATTTTGTGCAGTAAACAGAGTCATTGTAGATTCTCGTCTCCTTAACGGGAAAGTTTTGGTGGCATGGCATGATCAATCAACCAAAGGAGGGGAGGTGGAGTTGAAATTGCATTCACTTACTCTAATATCCACTTATTTTTACAGCTATACACATATATTTCAAATTTTCAATTTTTGCAGAAAAAAATAGATATTGCATTCAAATTTAATCTTGAGAAAACTCGACAGCCCTTGTTGGAGCATCCAGACGTGTGGGCTGGCGTGACCTTGCTATTTTTCGCCAGGTTTAACCACAAACCTGATGTATTATCCATTCTCAGCTGAATGATCTGTTTGAATGATTAAAACAGTTTCTGAGAGCAATGCTAACCTAATCAGCATTTTACTGAGTATTTCATAAAACGTTTTTGCTACCACAAAATCATTTCCTATACACTATTCTTTGTTCTTTGCAAAAAAACAAAGCTCATTTGTAAGCTTGCACAGAAAAAAAAAACAAGCGGGTATGTGTTCCCCTGGGAAGACTCCTGCAGTTAGCCTATTACCTTTAGCTCATGTGTAGCAGAAGTTAATAAGCACAATAGAAAATGGGATGCTATTCATTAAGGATTTGAACTGAGATGTTAGAGAGCACCGTCAGCACAATTAGGGACATCCTTCCTGCTGTGCTTCTCTTTCAGTGTGTTAGTGTTCACAAAAATGACGATATAGCATTGGCTAGCATAAACTGAATCAGGACGACACACAGCCAACACGCTGAGGCGTATTAATTAGTGTAAGTGTTTATTTATAGATGAGCTGCGGGTACGGTCAGACATGACAGAGCAAGGTCACATCAATAAAGCTGACCTACACGTGCACACATTAGCACACAGGGTTGAGGCATTAGTCAGATATGCTAGCACTGTAATAAGTTAATGTAACTTTTTTCAGAATGGTTTGAAATTGTATTGGAGCTCAGAAGCTAATGTAGCTAACAAGTACTGTAAATATTTCATTTGAAATCTTTTAGGTAAATCTTCATGTAGTTGTTTCAACACTCAACAATTTTGAGACACATAATTCAGCACAGCAGTTACGGTTCATAAAGTAGTATGGTGGCCATCTGCACAGTGTCTGACTTGTGTGTCTTGAGCATAACGTTACAGCTTTCAGTTAGAGAAAAGTTTGATCTCATTGTGATCTGTTTGTTAATCAAAAAACCAATTGACAAAGCGCCAATTTTTTGACAGACATCTGTGGTTGTTTTGTTGTTTCGTTTTTGTTCATTCCAGCGTGGCAATAAAACGTACCATGTAATTTCAGCGTTTGGGGTCCAAAACACGACGCATGATGGATTTTATTGAAGGAGAAACTGATTCTGGAAAGGGAGATTTGTGAATATTCTAATTTACAATACAATTACAATATACAATACACCTCCAGTAATACATATAATGCCTTATACAGTGTGGAGTTTCTGGGGGTCTAGAACGGATTACCGTATTTTCCGGACCATAAAGCGCACCGGATTATAAGACGCAATATCAACGATCGGCTGCTAAAGGGTATATTTTCATACATAAGCGCACCGGGTTATAAGACGCATGAAATGAAACAAAACTCTTAAGTTCCGTCGGAAGCTCAGTTTGGTCTTTACCTGGCGCAGGGCGTCTTCTTGCTTCCTCCACTTCCGTACCATTGATTCGTTAATGTTGAATTCTCTCACAGCTGCTCTATGTCCGTGTTGTACTGCGTGGCTGATAGCGTTGAGTTTGAAATCCGCTTCGGAAATAAATGAATGGATGCACTTACCCTAATGCTGAAGCACATACCGTATTACTCCGCTATGCTGCGCACTACGTTTGCCTTAAGCTTTGTAACCTACCAAGGCCGTGCTAAAACATTTTGACAGATTTATGAGCGCCGTGTAACATCTACAATTGGTTGTAGGTCAGAAGGCTCAACCAGAATTAATTCATACATTAGATGCACCGCATTTAAAGGCGCACTGTCGATTTTTGAGAAAATTAAAGGATTTTAAGTGCGCCTTATGGTCCGAAAAATACGGTAATTGAATTTACATTATTCCTTATGGGAAAAATTATTTTTTTATTTTTATTTGTGGATGTCTAGAACTAGAACAAGAACATAGTGGTAACATTTGTTTGGAACCAGTTTACATTGGTTTTATGTGCACTTTGTTAAACTTTGAGGTCTCTATTATTGTTTATATATGTATTATATATATATTTTATATAATTTTTCTGCTATGTATTATCAGCTGAGTAATTAGTTTAGCGGCTTGTTCAATTTGCAAATGAACATGCAGGGGGATTGTGATAAATGTTATGGATCATCATTTAGCCAAAAAAATTCTTTTTTTTCACCAGGTTGTCCATCCCGACAGCATTGCATATGCTTCTTGCTGCAAGTCCATGTGTTTATTCTAAATGCACAAGATATCACGGTTTCATAGTTGGACTGTGCTAAAGAATCTGTAAAGCAATATTTCGGCAATTGTTTTTTAAAATTTATTTACTACATCGATTTTCAGTTCAAAATGTTTTTTTGTGGGGAAGGAAAAAGACATTTTAAATGGGGTGTAAACTATAATCTCTGCCCCGTAGATGTCGCAAGTGCAGTGTTTTGACTTATGAATTATCAATGTGATGAAGTCGACTCAGACTGTACACTATAACTTGCATTTCAGCTGTTTTTATATTTTCAGTGAACTATATGGAATATCAAAATATGCATCATATGGCAATGTATTGTGATATAATTGTATCATGATACATATCGCATGTCACGGTGTTGCTTTTAGCACTTTTCTTACATAAATTGAAAGTTTAGATCACTCAACAATAGGAGGGGATCTACTTCTGTTACAAAATGTGATTTCTCAGATTGAATTTCTGTGATGCCATTCAGATCGCCATTCACTATAGCAAGAGCTATTGCTTTCAGTAGTGCAGCATGGCTATATTTTCAGAAACATTTTGTGTCTTCCATAACAAATCTAGGAAGCAGATGAGCCTTTGCTGATCAGCGTTTCGGATGAGCGGAAAGTTACATCAGTTGGATTTCTTTCCTTGTCTGTCCCTCCAAGCTAAGCAGTGGGTGTGTGCTCAGAAAGTGATATAAAGAGAAAGATGAGAAAGAGATATGTGCTGCAGCTGTGATATGCTTACGTGGTAGTGGAAAAAGAGTGGAACCAGTCAGAAGCTGCTGAAAACCCAAACTCTGTAGGAGTAGAAGGAAAGGATTTAAGAGGAATTCCACAATGTGGTGTGTGTGAGAGAGAGAGGAGAGAGAGAGAGAGAGAGAGAGAGAGAGTGATTTTTGGAAGGTAGTCTCAGTGTGAACACATGGCAGCTGTGCTTCATGTCAACATTTTTCTCTTCCATCCAACGTTTGAAGAGAAAAAGAGAGAAAAGCCGGTGAGAAATCAGCTGTTGTATGGAAAGTTGTACAACAAGTTGTATGGGACATGACGCTCATCAGTCATGATCCAGATGCTCATCTCATCTGTTATCAGAGGTTTAAGTTAAGCAATAAAAAGTTTATGAACTTTATGAATCCTTAGGATTTCTGGATGTACAATGCTAGAATTTTTGTAACCTACTTTGTAACCTAATCTACTGGATAGTCTATGAACTGGAGAAAATTTGGCTCAGGTATGGTTGCTGCAGTATGTAATCTGTTTAACTGGTGGGGTTGATTTGTTATGCAGTATTCATTTTGGTTGTTACATCATCATGCTGGGTAGGAGATGTGAGCACATCTCTAATAAGGTCAACCAGAAACGTTATTCCTGCACCCTTTTCTGTTTTCTCCTCTGCTTAACAGAACCCCTAAGCCTCCTAAAAGTCCTCCTCTCTACTCCCTAACAGTTTTTCACCTGAGGAGCTCCTTTAGAGTTGATGACTTGTGATGATTTATGAATAACTTTTACCTTTACTAAGATCTACTCCTAACTTTGAGGGAGTTTTTTTTAGAATTTCATCACTAGGAGCCACTCTTAGCACTAAGAATCTTTATAAATAACGGCCTCACTTCTGATCTCAACTTTGGTAGGATAGAGTTTTAGAGCAATGTGACACCAAGTATAGAGTGCATGTTAGCTAGACTGTACTGTGCTCTTGTTTTCTTCAGTGTTCGGTACCATGGTGTCAAAGCTTAAAGGTTAACTAATGTCATTGTGTCCGTGCAATTTTATGCAAAAGTTTTAGTACCCTTGGTCAACCCTTGAATAACCATAAAAAGTAAATTAATTGTTGAAAAAACTGTGTGCATTAAAATTTGCAGTTGGGCAATGTTACACAAAGTTATATTATAGTTATTGTTATATTTGTAGTTGTATGAAACTTGTAGTTTCATACAAAAGCGCCATTGTTTGTAACAAAATCAAATCCAAAATATGGAATCTCTGATTTATGAGCATGCTGTGCCATACTGTAAGAACATCCGATTTGGGTTTTGTGTGGCACTGAAGCGGGGGAATGTGTTTGTTATGATTACCGGCTTGTAAAAAGTTTAGATAGGCACCTCCTGCACGCTTCCTCCCAGGCCTTCAACAGCTTAGCGCACACACACACACACACACACACACACACACACACACACACACACACCACGCATAAACATGTTTGTCTCTCTGTCCTTGTGTCCTTGTCTTTCATTCCACTGACTATTGTAGCAAATTAGTGTTACACCTCCGCCTAACCCTAACCATAAGCTCAGTAACCTAAAGCAAATATTTTAGACTATTTTGGTTTTCACATAAATGTTGCAGTTTTTGTAAACGCGCAGATAAAGAAGTGGGGCTCACTCAAAACAGACCTCGCAAGTCAAAAGTGTCAGATTTTCCTATCAACATGGGGACAATTGGTCCTCACAAGTAGAGGTTGGAGTGTATATATACACACATGGATTTTATTTTCTTTCTGAGGCATTTTCACTGACTTGTGACTTCGATTACTGTAGCTAAATTAGCACAGTTAAGTCAAATCTAGCTTTGACACATTTTCAGATGCTTTGTGTGTGTGTGATGAACTACAGTTTCAATGCATATGAAACTCTCATCTTCGCAACCATATACTGTAATGTGAGATTGGGAGGTAAAAACACTGCATGTCAACATTTTGTCAGTGAGCAAAATGTGTTATTAACCCCATCCATTACCTCATCCATTGGGCCCTATGGCATGAGCGCTATTGCGATGCATGATTCCAGTCCAGCTGGATGTTGATGTTGTAACTGCGTCAATTTCCCCAGCCAAGAATGAGCTATGAACATTATAGAGCACTATACACACTTGGAGGAGGCCTAAGTGTCATATTAGGTCAGGGTTCCACAAGTATTGGAGTCTTTCCCAGTAAAGAATGGGCTAGAACATTATACACACCATACACACTTGGAGGAGAACACTAAACGTCATATCAGGTCAGGGCTCCAGAAGTATTTTGAAGCCTCTACCAGTAAGAATGAGCTACAACATTATAGAGCAGCTATTCAGACTTGGAGGAGAGCACCAAGTGTCATATCAGGTCATGGTTCTCAAAGTATTGGAGTCTCTCCCAGTAAAGAATGGGAGAGATTATAAGAGCACCTGGGTACATTAAACTACTTACTCTGATAAAATGATGGGATCAGGTCATGATTACAGCTCACCGGTATATCTGGAACTACATCAATTTCTTTAGCATAGAATGGATTGGAACATTATAGAGCAGCCACACACACTTGGAGGAGAGCACTAAGCATCATATCAATTCATGGTTCCAATTCATGGTCTTTTCTAGTAAAGAATGGGCTAAAACATAACAGAGCGCACATAGATACTCTTAAAGGAGAACACTAAAGTGCATACTCTGATAACATGATGGGACCACATTGTGATTACAGACCAGCAGTATTCTAAAACTATTCTAACACTAAAACTACATCAATTTCTCTAGCCAAGAATGGGCTAGAACATTATAGAACTGTACACACTTGGAGGAGAGCACTAACATATCTGTTTTGATATCAAGTCATGATTCTAGACCAGCAGTATATTGTTGTTGAACTACCTCAATATACAGTGAGCACTCAGCTGTATATTGTAATTAAATGACAATACCAGGACATGATTCCATGCCAAAACTATCTTTGCGCTGTGACTAAGTCAGCTTTCCTGGCCAAGAATGGACTAGAACTTGAAAGCGCAGCTGAATACCCTTGAGGAGGGCACTAACCTAAATTAGATAGAATAACATCACAAGGTATTATTTCCAGACCTGTTCCTCTACTTCTGGCACAAACCTTACTTTTTTTAATGATGCCCCTGGACATTTTGGTGCAGGAACTGAGTTTACTAGCCAAGAATGGGACACGGTGTGATGGAACGGCTAAAAACATTTGGAGGAAGCACTAACCTACATGTTCTGATAAAATGATTCCTCCAGGTCATGATTCTAAACCAGTTTCTCCACGTCTGGCACCAAGCTCATTTCTTCATTTGACACCACCAGGTCATAGCAGATGTTTGGTCCTGGAATTGAGCTTTTCTCAGTCAGTAGTGGGCTAGAATGTAATAGAGTAGCTGAACACACCTAATGGAGAAGACTAATTTACCTTTATGTCATTTAGCAGACACACTTATCCACAGTGACTTACATCTGATACAGTCTTACAGTCCAAGCATATGTGTAATTAAGGGCCTTGCTCAAGGACCCAACAGTGGCAGCATGTCAGAGAAGGGATTTGAACCCTGGACCTCCTGGTCTATAGTCCAGTACCTTAACTGCCAGGCCACCCAACCAATCTACAGCTAATCTTCTGATCAAATGACAGCATTAGGTTATGGTTCCAATAGTAGTTTGGTGCTGGAACTGAGTTTTTACCAGTCAAGAATGGACTAGTACATGACAGAGCAGCTTAAAACACTTGAAGAAGAGTACTGTACTTCCTGTTAATGTTTCAAATGAAATCACCAGGTCAGGGTTCCATGCTAGTTCTTTCACGTCTTGCACCAGTCTCACAATGTTATTAAAACAATGACACCAGGTCATGGTTTCTCAAACATGGGCTACTGATAGAGGTTAAACACAATTGTAGGAGAGCTCAAACCCAGTGGTTCCCAAAGTTTTTTCCTTGGAGCCCCTGTCACGAGTATCTAAGAAAATCTGCCCCTGCCCAATCCCAGGTTGGGTGTCATGGCTCTAACCCAGATATTCTGATGAAATGATACTGCCAGGTCATGATTCCGGACCCATTTTCTTCCTTTCTGGAACCAACCTTCCAATTCTCTTTAAATGGCAATACTGGGACATGGTTGCAATCTGTCCCAGCCACGAATAGAGTAGCTAAATACACTTAGAGGAAAGAGTTTGTCTACATATTCTGATACAAGAACTCGATTTTAAAAAATTCCAGACCAGTTCCTCCACTTCTGGCAACTTCCCTATTGGTCTTGAAATGACGTCAACAGGTCATGAGAATGGGCTAGAACTTAATAGAGCAGCTGAACATAATTAAAGAAGAATAATTAAAACTACTAAACTATGTATTTTGATCATATGACACCACCAGGTGTTTTGGTTTTACCCAGAAAAAACAGACTTGATCATGAACTTGGTGAAGCGTATGCTTGTTCTTGTTTTTTTTTTTTGTTTGTTTTTTTTTGTTTTTTGTAATTCAAGCCACCAGGACATGGTTCTAGACCAGTCCTAGAACAGAGTCTGTTCCATCCAATAATGGGTTGCAACATTTTTTTGTAAACACGCAATTAAAGAAGCGAGAACCACCAAAACAGCACAGGTCATAAGTGTCATAATTTCCTATTGATTTGGTCCTCACAACTATATATAAGTGATTTCATTGTCTTTGAGAGGAATTTTCACTGACTTATGACTTTCAGTACTGTAGCCGAATAAGCACGTCATGGACAGCTCAGATCTCGTCACTGCACTCAAAAGTTAAGTCAAATCTAGCTTTGACACATTTGCCTGGTGTGTGATGTGGTGTGAACTACAGTTTTAATGCATGTGAAAAAGCTTCACAGCTTCTATATACTGTTCTCTGAGAGTGGAGGACAAAAACACTGCATGACAACATGTTGGCTTGGGGCAAAATGTATTAACCCCATTTGCCCCATATGTCATGAACACTATCTGGGCGCCAGCAAAGCAAGATTTCAGTCCAGCTCTATGTTAATGTTGTAACTCCATTAATTCCCCCAGCCAAGAATGAGCTTGAACTTTATAGAATAATTATAGACACTTGCAGGTCATAGTTCTAGAAGCATTTTTGAGTCTCTCCCAGTAAAGAATGGGCTGGAACAGATCAGAGCACCTGGATAACATAATGGAGCAGCTGAATGCACAGAAGCAGAGCACTGTTCTCACTGTTTCAAAAATGAAGCAACCAGAGCTAGTTCCTCCACTTTCTACACCAACCTTCCTGTTTTTTAACGATGCCAGCAGGCATTGGCTCTGGAAGTATTTTGGTGCTGGACATCAATTTGCTTTCCCAGCTAAGAATGGGCTACAATAAAGTCAACAGGTTAAGATTTAAGATAAGTTTTCCACTTCTAACTCATATTCTCTTAAAATTATGTCATCATATCATGGTTCCAGCAGTAGTTTGGTTGTGGAACTGAGTTTTTTTCCAACCAAGAAAGATGTAGAACATGACAGAGTAGCTGAACCCAATTGGAGGAGAACACCAACATGGATATTCTGGTAAAAATGATGCCATCAGGTCATGGTTCCAAAATTATGTTAGTTCTGGAACAGCATAATTCCCGCCCAAGTGTGGACTACAACATGAGCAGCCGGACACACTTGGAGGAAAACACTAGCCTATATTTTCTGATCCAAGGAAATGATTACCAGGTCACAAGTCCAGACCAGCAGTATTTTTCCCCAGCAAGAATGGACTAGAATATGATAGAACAGCTGAACACACTTGGAAGAGCACTAAAAAGCCTTATTTTTATGAAATGACATTCCCATTCTTGAAGTATTTTGGTGGTGGAACACAGTTTTTCCAGCTAAGAACATACTGTTGTGTGCAGCACGTTTCCAGATTAGCACCTTATTTGTCTTTTTTGAACCATGGCTGCTTGTTATTTCTGATATATATATGCTGCAGAACAGTTTATGAATAGCATACAGGAACAGAAGTGTGCCATCCAGAGATTCTGTCTGTATCAATGGAAAATGATATAATGAGGTTTTGACTGAATGACTGCCAGCAGGTAGGGGGTGATGGAGCTTAATGGATGTGTTTGTCTTCTGGAAACTGGAGTGGGTGGGATCCGGTGGTCTCGGATGGGCCAGCTCATGATTCACAACCACATCAATGTGACGTTCATCCTCCCCTCCGACACATAATACCACCGTTCCCATGGTTACCACTCCTCCATACCCTTTTAAAAAATGCTGAGTCCAAGGGCTGCTTTGTCACCCAACATCATGAGAAACTTGAAGACGGTTTTGCTCATAATGTGGGGTAAATAATGGAACATTCCATATGCAGTGAAGTGGGTTTGTGAAAGTGCTCAATCTCTGCAAATTTCACTACAATCATGTAGTAGATTCTGTAAATGGAAAGTTCTCAACATCTGGCCTGATCCAAAGTCGAACCCACTTGTTTTTAAGGTCTGAAAGCATAATTGACTTTTTAATAGTTTATTTAAGTTTAAATTTGTTTTCTGCAGAGGATGCAGTAAGTTTTTGCTTCATTAAGGGCTTGGTAATTCAAAAATGTACCTATCCAGTATACTACATACAGTACTGTACAAGTCTTGGGCCAAAGTTAGATTTGTTGACCATATAGAACACATTGTTGATGATTGGACCCAAAAACTTCAACTTTGATTCATTATTCCATAATTTCCGCTAATTCAATCTTTGTGAGCTTTAGAATATCATAGCCTTTTCACCCGCCCTTCCAAAAAGAGCATCCTTGATCAAGCTTTTTTGGACTGTAGAACAGTCAACATGGCAACCTGATGAAACTGTCAGATGCTGCTGCTGTTCTAAGGCAAGGCCAGACTAAATACATGACAAAGCCTGTTTAAAAAAAAAAAAAAAAAACACAGTAATTTAAGTGCTGTAGCTCTTTCTTTAATCTTTGAATATATATCTTGTTCTGGAAAATGGTTTGCGAATAGTGGGAGCCTATTTCCAATATTTCTTTCTTTCTTTTTTCTTTTCTTGCATTGTTTCTTTCTTCAGATTGCTTTCTTTCTTTCTTTCTTTCTTAGTTTGGTTCTTTTTCTTTCATTCTTTCTTTCATTTTTTTCCTTCCTTTCATCCTTCCTTCCTTTCTTTCATTAAAATCTCAATTTTTCCCAAATTGAGATCATCCAATTCCCCAATCCTTTGTCAACATAGTTCTAGGTGTGCACGACTCGCACCCTTATTTAAAGAAGACAAAGTGAAACTCTGAGAAGAAAGCTTGCCGTGTCTGTCCACTTTTTTGATTGGTTTTCCTGCGTGTTATTTGTGTATTGTCCGGGGATTTGCTTCTTTACTGTGTTCCTCAAATGTAAGTCTTCTTTGCTACACTTGTTAATACTGACTCTGCAGTCTCTTTCAGATGGCAGGCTGATATTGTGTAATATACAAGTGATATGTTAAAGCAATAGTTCATATTTAAAACACTTATAGAGGTACATTCCTATATTAACCAGCAACAGTCTTTCAGATGTGGTAAAAGTCCCCTGGCTGAGCTGTGACTGATCCTTGAGAGCATTAACCCTGCACTCTTAGGTAAATTGTTACAAATTCCCAATCATGAGAGTTAAATATGTATTTTTACAGACGGTGACATTTTTATACTGTGATGTCATATTGCCTATCTAAAGAAACCTATCACATTGGTACCTATTTAGGGGATCGACTGTATGTGCAAATGTCAGCAACTTTTCAACAATTCTGTCAGACCAAAAAGAGCTGTGCACACACCACTGCAAATACAAAAACCCCAGTGTGAGTCAGTGCTGAACAACAATAACTGATAAACATCTAAATCTTGGCATTTAGCAGACACCCTTATACACAGCAACTTGCAAATAATACAGTCTTAAAAATTACAGCTGTTACAGTCCAAGAGTTTGGGTTTGAACTCTGGTCCATAGTCCAGTACCTTAACCGCTAGGCTAACTCAGTTTAGACAACAACAAACAGCAGGTTGTAGCATTGTATGTTGTCAGATCTGTTAATAATTCAATAAACAGTTACTCATTCTCTCATTTGTCTTTCTAACAGTTTTTCCCTGTTAATGGTGCATTGGGTCTTGAATGTTCTGGAAATTTCGATTGCTCAAGTTTTGGCACCGTTTCTGATGGTCCACTGGTGAAGAACGTAATAGCCTTGTTAATGCAGTATGCAATATTTGAGTTTGATCCCTGCAGAGGTTGTTAATGAGCCAAATGCTTAACTGAGTACTGCTGAGGGCTTATAATGGCTATTAGGCCAATAGTTTATGCATAATGTGGAAAATGTTTATAGTGTCCGTTCTTGAGGCACAATGTCCTGTGGCAAGGTAGAGCAGATACAGTAATATGATTATGAAATGCACATACAGTAGGTTTCATTTCAGCGACATTGCTATGAAACTAAATAGTGTCCTAATGAAATGTCTCTGTAGCATAGATTTCTTTGTCGGATGAGAATTTTTTTGTTCCCTCAGGGAAATTTTACATTGATGATCAAATATAATGGCAAGTTATGACTCGAGGACCAATTTGTATGGATTCCTGTGTGAGAACTGTACGTTGTGAAAGAAACAAAACAAGACACACTTAATTAAGGCTTATCCAAAGCCTATTAGGAAATAATTAAAGCCCTTGATCTGAAGTACACTATAGAGACAGAAGTTTGTACCCACCCCTTCTAATTAGTGAGCTCTGCTATTTCAGCAATGCCCCCTTTAACAAGTTCATAATATAAATCTTACATTTCAGGATTCTTGACCAATCGTTAAACAGTCGACATTTGTTTAACATAAGCGAAAAAATGCAATGATGGACAGTATTACGAACAACATGGAAGATGAACCAGCTGAAACAGAGACTCAATGACTGAGTGTGAACCAGTTTATATAAAGGTTAAAGAGAATATACAGGTAGTGGGAGGACAAACAAAGGAGTACTATTACAATAGGATGGGTACATACACTTACAAATGCCAACTACAGCTTGTTACAAATAAGTAGCGAAAAGTCACGAATGATAAATTTCTGATCTTTAACTCTCACCTCTGATCCGCAGCGTTGATTGGCCACTGAGGTTACCAGGTGGTAAAATGCACTGCACTAGGGTGCAACAAAACAAAAGCAATATGTGACCAGTACATAAATAAGCAATTACCGTATTTTTCGTGCTATGAAGCGCACCGGGTTATAAGGCGCAATATCAACGATCGGCTGCTAACGGGTATATTTTCATACATAAAGCGCACCGGGTTATAAGACGCATTAAATGAAACAAAACTCTTAAGTTCCGTCGGAAACTCAGTTTGGTCTTCTTTGCCTGGCGCAGGGCGTCTTCTTGCTTTCTCCACTTCCGTACCATTGATTCGTTAATGTTGAATTCTCTCGTAGCTGCTCTATTTCCCTGTTGTACTGCGTGACTGATAGCGTTGTGTTTGAAATCCGCTTCGAAAATAAATGAATGAATGAATGCACGTACCCTAATGCTGAAGCACAGATCGTATTACTCCGCAATGCTGCGCACTACGGTGGCCGTAAGCTTTGTAACTTACCAAGGCCGTGCTAAAACATTTTGACAGATTTATGAGCAACGTATACCATCTACAATCGG
This sequence comes from Ancistrus triradiatus, assembly GCA_025084515.1. Classification (NCBI taxonomy): domain Eukaryota; kingdom Metazoa; phylum Chordata; class Actinopteri; order Siluriformes; family Loricariidae; genus Ancistrus; species Ancistrus triradiatus. The sequence goes on along the minus strand of JAJAGP010002398.1, from coordinate 82,420 downwards.
TTCTAGGTCAGAAAGCACAACCAGAATTAATTTATGCATTAGGTGCACCACATTTTAAGGCGCACTGTCGATTTTTGAGAAAATTAAAGGATTTTAAGTGCGCCTTATGGTCCAAAAAATACGGTAATGTAGGAATCTGTTATAATTATTAAACAAAATGTGTCCGTTAGATTTCAGTATGGTACTGTAAACTGTAACATCATACATCGGGCAGCGCTGTACAGTGTCTTTGTTGTCTTGAATCAGTTTACGGCTACAACATGCGGAGTTTAAAAAACAGATTTTTTTTTTTTTGCTGTTATAATGTATTATAATTTGTAAGACCATGGGTGTTACAGCAAGTCTATTGATCGGATGGTTACCCGATATAGTGTCACTTTGTTATATAGTTACTTGTTCCATGATGGAGGAGGTTGGTCATATCGCCCACCCCTGTACTTTTGTCGTTGTGTCTGTTCCGTACATCTTCCTGTTGAAGGAACTTGTAGAGAGGCAAAGAAAGGAAGCAATGATGCATAACTGAAGAAATGGTGCAGTGATAGCACAGCTGTTCGTTTTCTGGACTATTAACCAGAAGTTCAAGTTCCTCCACTCCCAAGCTGCCACTTTTGAGGGATTTAAGCAAGTCTCTTATTCCTCAATTGTCTAGATTTTACATTTACAGAATTTAGCAGACGCCCTTATCCAGATCGACTTGCAATTGGCACAATCCAAGCAATTGTGGGTTAAGGGTCTTGCTCAAGGACCCAACAGTGGCAGCTTGGCAGAGGTGGGATTAGAACCCTGGACCTTCTGGGCCAGAGTCCAGTACCTTAACAGCTAGGCTACCACAGTCCCAACCTTACGTTGTCATTCGTCATTCAGTTGTCAGTCTCTCTAGATAAGGCTATGTGCCAAATGTTGCAAATGTAAATTACTGCATGTTTTTATAAAAGTTGCCGTGGCACAGCGGGCTGTGTTAGTGCCATGCAGCCCCTGGGATATGAGTTTGATCCTGAGCTTATGTTTTGAGTTTTGAACTTCCCCAGACTTTGGTTCCAACTTTGGTTGTTCGTATTTTCTTCTGCTTACAAAAAAATGGCAGTGAATCGTCTGGTTGTGGTTAAGGCTAAGAACTACTAATCTGGAGGTTGTTAGGCCTGTTGGGCTTTTGTAAAGAATGATTTTTTTTTCCATTGCTGATCTCCCAGGGATTCAAACAGAGAGATGTCTCTGCTGCGAATGGACTACAGTGACTCAGTCATTAAGGCTTTGGACCATCGTTCACCAGGGTTGTGATTTTACATCCTAACTCTGCCAAGTTGCCATTGGGTGGTCCTTGAGCTCAGTTGTAAAACTTGAGCTCTGGATTTGGGCTTTTTGCTGTAAATGTACATGGTTACTCCTGTGTGAGCTTTACAAAAAAGATGCTGTGAGCCATGTCTGGAAGTGATGCAATGACATGAAATACCAAGTAATAAGCAATAAAGAGATTGTCAATTGTTTTTGCTCTAGCTGTGCTCCTATAACCCGTATGAATGTATCTGATGCTGTACAAGCAGTTTGCTCTGAAAGCCTGTCTCAGCCCTGTGAGCCATTATCAGCTCTGCTCTCAGTTCTCTGCACTTCACTCGCTCTTTAATCTTTCCCTCAGCACTTTTCTCATGAGTGAAAGCATACTCCACAATGTGGCTTTTTATCGCTCACGTGCAGATTCAAGGTCTTCTCTCCTGTCTTTATTCTTTCTTGTAATTCAATTTGAGATGACTCTGCTTAACATGGCTTGACTGTGTCAAGAATTTCAAGTATGGTAAGGAACGAAAGCGTTGACAGATACAGTGGAGTCTCATCAGCTGAAACTCTGGACTTTAGTTCAATAGGTTGTGAGTCCAAATCGCACTGCCAGTGTACAGCTGTTTAGCCCTTGAACACCAGGTCTTGAGTTTTATTGATAAAAGCATTTGGCAACCCACCATTCTGTGAGCTTATATGGCCTACTGCTTCATGGCTGGCCCATTTATAGGGCAGTGATGACTCAACGGTTAAGGTACTAGTCTGTCAACCAAGGTGTCTTGCTACCTCAGCGCCTCGCAGGTTTCGGAAATCCGACTGTGAATGGTGGTACTGCTGGATTCCATGCGTAGATGCAGCTTAGTGGGGCAGAATTAAGTTCTCACACAAGCACCAGTCAGTATCAAACACATTACAAACGTATCATTCCACAAGTTTTGTGTCAACATTATTCCACAGTCAGTGTGTCAACTGCTTCGAACTGTGTAAAGTTTCATTTACTGAGCTGATTTTAGCCAACTCATGGCATTGAAATGAATGGTACTTCTGTTGGACAGAATACAAAAATGTATTAATAGACAGTATTCTGAACAACACGGACGATCAGCCAGACGACAAACACCAACACACACAAACACATATATGGAATGAAAATCCTGTGTGACAGCACAACATATTTCTTGTTGTATTTACAATGCGAGGAGGAATTTCAGAAACTGAAACGCGTATTTAACTCTGCTTGCGCTGCATTGCAGTTCCTGTTACTCTGCTTGTTTGTCCTCTTGTGTCTCAGGTTGGCTGCATTGCAAAGATGCAGTCCTCCTTACTCCACTTGTTTCTCCTGCAATCCCACAGTGCCTAAGCTTTCCACCACAAGTACAAACTAATCTTGATAGGGGTTTCACCGATTGCAACTTTCTTGGCTGATTCCGATTGTGATTTTCAAATTGAGTTGAAAACTGGGCCGATTTTGGTGTATAAAATCTCGATCTTCGTGTTTATAGGAGTGCAGCACCAGCCAAACAGCAGTCATTCTGCTCACCTTGGATGTTGCATACGTTTAATAAAACTTTGTGTTTAATAAAATGTGCTGCACCAGAAGCTGCGCTGTAACGTGTGTCTCTAAAACTGCTGTACCACAACAGCTAATGAATCTGGCAAAGTGATATATGAACTAATTTGGTTAGTAACCTCCTCGGATCACAGATATACTTGTGAACGATGTCCAAACGGATACTATGCAGAGCATACCTGTATTTGACTTTCAGTCCATTGAAAATGTGAAGGATCTTTTTGTATAATTTATGCTATTTAACCTTCGAAAATGCTCTCTCGCTCTCTCTCTCTCAGTGGAGGCCATAGTGGAGTTTGACTACCAGGCCCAGCACGATGACGAGTTGACCATCGCTGTCGGTGACATCATCAGCAACATCAGGAAGGATGACGGAGGCTGGTGGGAGGGCGAGGTGGATGGCCGGAGGGGTCTCTTTCCAGATAACTTTGTCCGGGTGAGACCTTGAGCTGATTTTCATACTGACAGCCAGCTTGCTCAGAGAAAAGCACATTAATAATAAGTGTGAAAGAGTGGTTATCCGTGTCAAATTTATATATCATTGCGAGGACCAGCGCACTTACAAGGTTAGAAAGATCTGACATTTCTGAGCCAAAAGATTCCACTTACTGGGGTTAAGGTTATTGTTAGGTGGAAGCGTAATGAACTATATTAATTAACTACAGTAATTATATGTCAGGGGAAAGTGTCCACAATGATAGAAAGACAAATGTGTGTGTGTGTGTGTGAGTGAGCGTGTCTGCGTGCGTGTGTGCGAGCGCAGAGTGCCGTAAAAAGCTTAGTGGGGTACGGATGGGTGAGTTGCAGCCTTGCAGACTGCAGGGCATTGATGTGAACAGGAAGCAGTGTCAAGTTTGTTTGTGCATCTATATGTGTGAGTGTTCGAATGAACAACTTTGGTGTTGTTGGCTAATTTTTAGTTTCCTCTGATATTTGTCAAACCAGTCACTGTCTCTTCTTGAACTGCATTTTTTTAAATGTCACCGGCATTACCGGTGCCCCTGTTGTTCCAGTTTTATTGACATTCATCACATCCACCTCCAGGGAATAAGCGGAATTGCTGTAAAGCTTATCCTTGGAATTCTTAGGCTGCAGCTGGGCATCTATCCTGAACTGAGTGCCAGTCCATTGTAGCGCTAGATACAGTGGGGCAAAAAAGTATTTAGTCAGCCGCTGATTGTGCAAGTTCTCTTACTTTGAAAGATGAGAGAGGTTTCATTTTCATCATAGCTACACTTCAACTATGAGAGACAAAATGAGAAAAAAATCCAGGAAATCACATTGTAGGATTTTTAAAGAATTTTATTGTAAATCATGGTGAAAAATAAGTATTTGGTCACCCACAAACAAGCAAGATTTCTGGCTCTCACAGACTTGTAACCTCTTCTTCAAGAAGCTCTTCTGTCCTCCACTCTTTACCTGTAATAATGTTACCTGTTTGGCCTTGTTATCTGTATAAAAGACACCTGTCCACAGCCTCAAAACTTCAGACTCCAAACTCAACCATGGCCAAGACCAAAGAGCTGTCGAAGGACACCAGGAAGAAAATTGTAGCCCTGCACCAGGCTGGGAAGAGTGAATCTACAATAGGCAAGCAGGTTGGTGTGAATAAATCAACTGTGGGATCAATTGTAAAACATACAAGACCATTTGTAATTTCCCTTGTTCTGGAGCCACACGCAAGATCTCATCCCGTGGGGTCAAAATGACCATGAGAAAGGGGAGCAAAAATCCCAGAACTACACGGAGGGAGCTGATGAATGACCTGCAGAGAGCTGGGACCAAAGTAACAAAGCTACCATCAGTAACACACTACGCCGAGAGGGACTCAGCTCCTTCAGTGCCAGCCTTGTCCCCCTGCTTAAGCCAGTACATGTCCAGGCCCATCTGAAGTTTGCCAGAGAGCATATGGATGATCCAGAAGAGGATTGGGAGAATATCATGTGGTCAGATGAAACAAAAATACAACTTTTTGGTAAAAACTCAACTTGCCGTGTTTGGAGGAAGAAGAATTCTGAGTTGCGCCATACCTACTGTGAAGCATGGGGGTGGAGACATCATGCTTTGGGGCTGTTTTTCGGCAAAGGGGACAGGACGACTGATCCGTGTTAAGGGAAGAATGAATGGGGCCATGTATCGTGAGATTTTAAGCCAAAACCTCCTTCCATCAGTGACAGCATTGAAGATGGAACGTGGCTGGGTCTTCCAGCATGACAGTGATCCCAAACACACCGCTCGGGCAATGAAGGAGTGGCTCCATAAAAAGATTTCAAGGTCCTGCAGTGGCCTAGCCAGTCTCCAGACCTCAACCCCATAGAAAATGTGTGGAGGGAGTTGAAAGTCCGTGTTGCCCCAAAACATCACTGCTCTAGAGGAGATCTACATGGAGGAATGGGCCAAAATACCAGCTACAGTGTGCAAATCTGGTGAAGACCTACAGGAAACGTTTCACCTCTGTCATTGCCAACAAAGGCTATGTTACAAAGTATTGAGTTGAACTTTTGTCATTGACCAAATACTTACTTTCCACCATGATTTACAATTAAATTCTTTAAAAATCCTAGAATGTGATTTCCTGGATTTTTTTTTCTCATTTTGTCTCTCATAGTTGAAGTGTACCTATGATGAAAATTTCAGACCTCTCTCATTTTTCTAAGTCGGAGAACTTGCACAATCAGTGCCTGACTAAATACTTTTTTGCCCCATTGTAGGTGTTGGTAATGTTCCCTTGTTCATCCTCCCCTGCCATAAATACAACCAGTTGTGCCTGTGTGACCCATTGCCTGGAAGAAAGGCACCATCAGGTTGATCCTAGGTCACCGTGTTGGTGTTCTGGACAGTTCCTACAATTTTCAAATTCCGTTGATTATGTACACGCTGTCTGTCTGTATGGAAGACTGTTAGGAAACCTTCTTGGGCAGGATTTGGAGGAGGATTTACAGTGCAGGGTATTGCTATCATAGTGGTGAGGAAAAGGCAATCAACAAAGGCAGGCAGACAGAGCTTTATATGTTATAACCCTGTCATGTGTTGGTCTTTCATATAGTGAAATTGCAAAAATACCAGGGTGTCAGTGTGAATGTGGAGCATCGCCGCCTCACAGCAAGGAGGTCCTGGGTTCAATCCCAGGGGGGAGCGGTCTGGGTCCTTTCTGTGTGGAGTCTGCATGTCCTCCCCGTGTCCACGTGGGTTTACTCCGGGTACTCCGGTTTCCTCCCACAGTCCAAAGACATGCATGTTAGGTTAATTGACTACACTAAATTGGCATTGACTTGAGTGTATGTGACTTGTTTTGAGATAACCTTGTGTATGGATGTAACCTTGCGTGTGTCGCTGAACATGGCCACTGATGCTGACAGTGACGTTAAATAAATAAATAAATGTAAACGTGTGAATGTCGGACTGTGGTAACTGTAGTGGCTTAGTGATTAAGGGACAGGACTATGGACTAGAAAGTCCAGGGTTCAAATCCCACCTCCACCAATCTGCCACTGTTGGGTTTTTGAGCAAAACCCTTAACCCACAATTGCTTGGATTGTGTCAGTTGTATGTCTCTCTGGATAAGGGCGTCTGCTGAATGACGTAAATGTAAAATCTATGCCATTCCAAAAGCACATGGAAACAGGAAGAACTTTGTTTTGGAGGACAAGTATTCGCCTTTTCACGTCCATCCAGTCATCGTCTGTTAGCTTTACCTTTTGAAAGTTTAAAGTTTGAGTTAGCATATGTTATAATAGGAAATAAAAATATGCCTTTAAATCTGCCTTTTAACTAAGGAAAAGCCCATTTTCATATATTTGTGTATGGGTTGTTTCTTGCATGTCATTTTTCTTAGACTTTCCTAATTACCTCAAATATGGTCTATGGCACTTCATGTGTGCTTCTGCATTTTTGCACAAAAAAAAAGGGTTATGAAGTTACGAAGCCAGTGGAAGTGCCACCTTATGTGGCCAATATCTCCTCACCTTTCATATACATGACAGTTAATTGCACATCTGTGGCTTTATATTCTGTTTAAACACACTCCTGATGTCTAAGCTAGATGCTTGTGTTTCCTACTTTTCGCTTTGCACCTTGTCTGGTACTTTTGGTATACAGATAAGGATTATCCTTCAGTCCACATCCTGACCACACTGAGCTCTGCATCAAACTTCTGCAATCTGTGAGGTTAATTACACCTCTAACCCTGAACCGATAACCACTGATAATGAGAAGGTATAAGACGAAGTGCAGGTACTTCCAAAAAAGCAGAAGAAGCTAAAAGTGGAACTCAGCCAGACTTAACCTGTTTGGCTGTGCGTGTGCATGAGTGTATGGGAAATTCACAACTATGCACAATGTTCTGTGGCGAGAATGTGACGAAAATGCCAGGAACACAAGCGATCAGCATTAAAGAAATAGAGTTCTGCTGAGTGAATACAGGTATGTGTACGGTCATTTACACAAGGTCATGTGAAACAGGTCATTTACACTACTGTAATGTATCTATAAAGATTATTTTTGTTTGATGGAAGCCATTACAAACAACACGGAAGCTCAGCGTGTAAAGGTTTTTTTTTTTTTTTTTTTTTTTTAAGGATGACTAAGTGTCATTGTGCTGTTGATGTCGAGCTTGAATTTTTGACACCTTACACACTGCATTGTACAGTCCTTGGTGAATTGAACGGATGTGGCCTGTTGCACAGCGTGGCTCCCTGTCTCTATAGCTCTGAGCTACTTGCTGCTTGTTTTGACAGAACCCTCTCACATTTCTTCTACGTTACATTTCTCTGCCTATCGGTCCTGGCTAAGGTCTAGGTGATTACGCAGCCGGGGTGCAGGTGTGGATGGCTTCTCTCAGCACTGTGCGACCATTTCCTGTACAGTGAGCAACCAGCAGGGGGAAGCGTGGACTTCCTCTGACACTGCCGGAACAGGAAGAGAGCGTGACGCTGCAGAAACAGGAAAAGTAAGATAGATTCTATCAGGGTTTATCAAAAGCAAAACAATGTCAACTCAGGACAAGCGCTAATAATTGATTATAATTAAATACCGTTTTGCAAATTCACTGACTGTAGCTGATTCCTCATCGTGGAAGTGATGAGTCAGACTTCCTTTATTTATTTAACCCTTAATTTAATCAGGTTAGTCCCATGGAGTTCACAGATCTTTTTCAAGGGAAACCTGTCCAAAAATGGCAGCAACACCAAGCTAGTACAGAAGAATTTACACAGAATCAATTACATGATACAATCCCGACTCAATCGACTTAACCATATCCTTAAAACTGTGTACTGAGGCTTTGTGACTGAACTTTGGGGACAACAAATCAAAAGACCAACACATCAAGAGGTCAAAAACAGTCATTTCCATGCTTCACATTTAAAAGAGAAGTCAAATAAAAGTCACTACCTGTTATTGTATGCATTTCATTTTTGTCTGTAATGGAAGATAAGATGAGATGCACTAGTGTTTAGAATATGCAGTGTAAATGCCGCTGCCATGTACTGGAAGATTGTGGGTGACTAAAAATGAACACCGTCACAAACAAAACCCCAAAAGAAGAAGTGGTCGAAAACTGAAAGTTATTAAACAATAAATAATACATATGCATAATTTCTGCAACTGGAGAAATAACTGCTCAAAGTATTAGTGTAGCTTCTGTTTTTGTTCTGGAAAATCATCCAACGGCTTTCTTTTCCTGAGCCAGTTTTCACACAGGTAATTTCCAGGTTCTGTTTACTGGTAATACCCTGCACTGTCATTCGCTGTGTGCAGTCTTAACATGAATATGCCCAAGTTTGCACCTTTCACACACATCGTGACCTATAACAAGTCCCACATACAGTGGCTTTGGTGGAATTTATTTTCCAAACAATTATGTCTATGAGGAGCATCTTTCCTCCTGCATCAGTTTAGTTATATTTACAGCATTTAGCAAATGTCCTTAACCAGTGACCTACAAAAGTGCTTTTTATTCTTCTTAGTGGACATTGCTTGTACTTATGTACAAATGGCCTAGAGCACAAGAACACCATCCAACTGAAACTCAGGTAGGAGTATTACTTTGTTGGAAAGACAACAAAGGAGGAAAGGGGGGGACAATGACAAAATGTTTTAGAATAACAGTGTGTAAATGCAAACGCAATTTTTGCTTGATTGCCGAGTGAAAAGTGAGTCTTTAAGGCCTTTTTACACCGAGTACGATTTTTATACAGGAAAAAAACGGATGGCGTTGTTAACGTAGTAGGACCAGTTACGCTATGATTTTTTGTCTAAACACTCTGAAAACTCCCTGTCCGCTTTTGCTTTCTTTAATTTCCCTTCTCTTACTGTGTCACGGAGATTTCGCCGTGTCATTTTCACATTGTCGACAAAGACACGAGTGAAGATTAATGCAGGAAGCTATAGTTTGTGTTTTTTTGTGGGCATGAACAGACTAGAATGAACTTAAATAAACACCAAAACTGTTCCATACAGTCACTGAGGTTTATCACCATCATTCTCCATCCTTTCAGTTATGTTCCACCAGATCCTTTATTTAATATCCTTGTTTTCATAGTCAGCGTGTTGCTCTGCTACTAGCAGGATGAGCTGTTCCGCTTGACAACCGAGCTCTGATTGATCGCAATCAAACAATACAGAAATTTTACGTTATTTTGTTTGGCTGATTCTGATTTTCTTTCCATCTAATAATTATAAATTACAGCATGAGAAAACAACATTTTTTGTTCAACTTTTCTTTGAATGCAAACTTTCTCATAACTTAAAAACAAAAAAGATAGCAGGGGCTGCTGGTTTGTGCCTGGCTTTGCGCTCTCATTAGCTTTAGCATTAACCTTTTTGCCATTGTTAGTTTTGTCAAATTCCACATATTCATGCATTGTTCCTCCATGCCTTAAACTCCTGCACCCTCAGTAGTCTCCCTACTCCCTCATTAGTATAGCACTATATAGAGACAGATCATTGTGTTGACTAAGTGCCACTCAAAACACAACTGAAATCTATTCCTCATCATGAACAGGCGTCAACACCAGTCTCATAAACAAACTAGCGAGTTGCTGAGCTGTGTTTAAAGCTTCATACACGTGAATCAAATTCTGAATTCAAATGATCAAAAGCACAGTGCTGTTGATGCTGGCCGAGCAACTTGTGCATGTCTTGTAATTAGTAATTGCTGGAATATTAGTATTATTGGATTTCTTTATTGTAGTTGCTTTTATGGACCATCTTTCACCAATAAAATGATGTGTGGAAATACCAGGTGATATCATGTACCAGGTCACTCATGCCCTATGGGGAAAGGAGGTCTGTGCTTTTCTAAACTGTGGTAGGACTGTGGTAGCCTAGTGGGTAAGGTACTGGACTATGGACCACAAAGTCTAGGGTTCAAATCCCACCTGTGCCAAACTGCAAACTGTTGGGTCCTTGAGCAAGGCCCTTAACCCACATTTGCTTGGATTGTATATCAATTGTAAGTCGCTCTGGATAAGGGCGTCTGCCAAATGCTGTAAATGTAATATATAAATCCGCTTGGGTGTGGATTCATCTGTCTCTCCTCAATGCCATCGCAAAGTATTGAGAAAAGTCGTCTAACAAGACAGGTTATATCCTATTATATATGACCTCGGACATTAAAGCAAATGGACGTTGATCAGACGGATGTTAAACGGCGCATAGCTGTAGTAGGAACACAGTTGTGTACTGTCATTGAAAGTCCCTGAAGTGTCCAGTATAAAACGTTCTACGGCCACTGTTTGTATCTAGATGCAGTTCTTGTTTGCTTCATATTATGAAAAACTCTAATTAGAAGGGTGTCTATATAATTTTCCATATAGTGTTTGTCTGAAGGTCTGTAGCTATATTACACAGAAGCTTTCCTCTATTTGTATCTTCACTGTGTTAATGTTAAAAAAATTGCTTAACCACTATAATAAAGCCTTTTTGCTGTACATGGGTTCATTTAGTTGGCTCTCCAGGCTCCGTGGAATAGCGAGATGTATAACTGAAAATGATCCATAATGTAATCAAAACTGGCCTTGAATTACAGTCCAATTTTACATGCTGGCATACACACCATTGAGCGTGTGAGGCATTACTTTCAGACACTAAGTCAATGAGCTAGCAGGCACGATGTGATGCGGTCAATAGAACAAAGATCTAAATCTTTCTCTGCGCTGCTGGGCCAGAGGAAGGTCGTTTAGCATTTGCTTGTGGATTTGCTGATAATGGAGAAAATTAGCAATGGCTGCACCCTCTGCTAGCTCTGCTGTTTTATCATTCTTATGTAAATTATATGTCCAAATGTTTGTAGACAACCCTTCTAATGAATGATTTAAGGTACTTTAAGTTTCACCCATTGCTGTTGTCCACAGATGTGTACACACACACACACACACACACATTTGTCTAGACCCTGTAGAGAAGGATTGCCAATAAAATAGGACTCTACGGTGCAGATGCACATGAATACCCATTCTCCATCACTGTGCTCTGGAGCAGACCTTCTGGGATGAGTTAGTGCTGGAGATGTGATGGGGTGGTGAGCATGCAACATCCTGACCTCACCGATGCTCCTGTTGCTGAGTGCAATCAAATTTAGAGATGCACCGGCTGATCACTCTCATATAACCAATTCTGCGGCACAAACACAGCCACACATGAACAGCACAGTGCTTTTACTAACTTTACTTCAGATATCGGTTTATGTATGAAGCTTTAAACACGGCTCAGCCACTCGCCGATTTGTTTACGAGACCGATGCTGACTCACATCAATGATGAGGAAGTGTTAGATTTTGTGTTTTTAGTGCCAATTAATAGTCTCTCCCTGAGTTTATATAGCGCACTATTAATGAGGGAGTAGGGCATTAATGAAGGAGTAGGGATCTATTTCGGACACATATGGTCAGTGTAGAGGTAGGCTACTTCACAGTGAGTGCTGTTTGCAATACAGGCATGGCAAAAGGAAGACATGGAGGAGCACCACCCCCAAAAAAGTTGGGAACAACGAATTTAATAACACATTTAAAGCAGCATCACCCTGCTGAATATGCACAATTTGACAAAAAATAAAAAAGCTAAGGGGTTAAACCTAAAGCTAGTGAGACTGTAGATCCAGTCACAAACCAGGAGCCCCTGCTGTCTGCTGCAGTTTCCATTAAAAGAAAATTTGAACAAAAATGTTTCTGCGTTGTTGTTTATAATCTTAGACAGAAAGAAAAATCAGTGCTTTAGTACATTAAACCACATTCAGCTTTTTACTTGTAATAGGTTTAAATGTGAAAAAAGCTTAACGCAAAAATGATTGCTTTTGAAGTTGAGTTTGAAAAAAAAAGATTCTTTATACTTAATCATTTGGCACATTTTTTCCCCCTTTTTCAGTCAAAACATGGAATCGATAAGAACCAGAATCGATAAAATGCAAATGATACCTAACCCTGCTTATGTCATTTGACAGTATTCAGGTAGACTTATGATTAAGCCGAAATTGTTTCCTGTTTGATATGTTTCGCACTATGAAGACCATAACCCCAGGCTGCGTTGTTTGTTTATTGGATTTATTTAACATCGCTATGACCATCAGTGACCATTTCAGCGACACAAACAAGGTTACATCAAGACTACTCGTATATACTCTCATGTTGGGCCAATTTAGCGTAATCAATCAACCTAATGCATGTCTTAAGAGAGGAAAGCGGAGTACCCGGAGTAAACTCACGCAGACACAGGGAGGACCCAGACTGCTTCACCCTGGGATCGAACCTGGGACCTTCTTGCTGTGATAATGCGCTGCTATCTATCGAGCCACTGTTCTGCCCCCAAGCTGCGGAAGTAGCACTACATAGGGTGCAGTCATTTTAGATTCACCTTATGGTTATGTGGACATTTTCTAATCAATACCTGGGAGATTCATATCACACTGCTTGCCTAACCAGGGGGTAATGGTGTAGTTCAGACTCCTACTTAGCCAGAATCACAGTATGCATGGTGCAGTATGCACGGGCAGAGGATGAGGTGTGTGGTGAGGTTGTGGCTTGTTCAGGGTCGATGTTTTATGTTCAGAGATTTTCTTCCAGTTCCCTTGCACACTGTATATCCCACATATTATGCACTGTGCATTATCAATGCCAGACAGGAAAAAAAAAATCTAGTCCCTGTTTAGTTTAAGCACAGATCTCTGAGGATAACTGAGGAGGATTTGGACTCGATTCGTATGAACTCTTGCACGTTCTGGCAGATCTTTGGAGTGCAGCTGTATCTGTCTCTGGGTGTTTAGCACCATATGTGTGTAGGTGTGTGTGAGCCGCGTTGCTATAAAAGACTGGAGAGTTTGTTTCCTAAAAGTTAGCATAGCTGTGCCTGGCCTGAGCTGAAAGAGACTAAACTTCAGACTTTCTTTCGGTTCGATTTAGTCTGTAATTACCGCACTAATGTGTTTTCACAGAAGGTAGCTTCTCTGATATCGTGTAGCACTAGCTTAATTGCGAGGCTTGATTTGTTCTAAGCAAATGCTGCACATTTTTGTGTGTGTTTCTGAGAAGAGCTACTTTGAAAGCCATTTCCACAGGTGTTTCCTGTCCTACTCTGCATATCTCTGTAAATCTCACCACTATCCTGTTTGTGCGCATTCTCACAAAAAACTTTATTTTTTTTTTCTAGAGTGAGTTAAAAAGTAGAACTGATCATTTAAATCTTATGTTCATAAGCCCAGTATTGTAAGTGTTTATCGTTTTTGTGAGTTTAATATTTTATTCAATCATGCATCTGAGCTAAAAGGAACAAACAAAATAGTTGTAAATTACAAGGCGCAGTTGTGTTAGCAGACACATTGCAAAGTGTAGAAAGAGCAGCGAGAAAGTCCCTGAAAGAGTAGCTTTTTCTTTATTTTTATTTTTATTATTTAATTTGTCGGGGCCGCATATCCCTAGTGAACATAGGGCAGAGGTGTAAGAGTGCCCTGGGTGGGATGCCAGTCCATCTCACATCTGGCCTTCTGTAGAATTTTTTTTCACGATTACAATTGAAGTACCGTATTTTTCGGACCATAAAGCGCACCGGATTATAAGACGCAATATCAATGATCGGCTGCTAATGGATCTATTTTCATACATAAAGCGCACCGGGTTATAAGACGCATGAAATGAAACAAAACTCTTAAGTTCCGTCGGAAGCTCAGTTTGGTCTTTACCTGGCGCAGGGCGTCTTCTTGCTTCGTCCACTTCCGTACAATTATATTCGTTATGTTGAATTCTTCCCGCAGCTGCTCTATGTCCATGTTGTACTGCGTGACTGATAGCGTTGTGTTTGAAATCCGCTTCGAAAATGAATGAATGGATGCACGTACCGTAATGCTGAAGCACATACCGTATTACTCCGCTATGCTGAGCACTACGGTTGCCGTAAGCTTCGTAACTTACCAAGGCCGTGCTAAAACATTTTGACAGATTTATGAGCGCCGTGTACCATCTACAATCGGTTCTAGGTCAGAAGGCTCAACCAGAATTAATTCATACGTTAGACCCACCGCATTTAAAGGCGCACTGTCGATTTTTGAGAAAATTAAAGGATTTTAAGTGCGCCTTATGGTCCAAAAAATACGGTACTTTATGTTAAAGAAAAGCAATAATTGAATTGTAATTCATAGATGGAAGGCGTCACAGCTGGCTTCCTGTCTGCATGATTTGTTTCACCCGGGCAGCGTTCCTGCTTCCTGTCACTCCGATGTGATAACAGAAGATAATTCAGGCTCTTCGGAGAGGATATGAGAGGTGTAATTGGTCGTGAGTCAAATGGAAAAGCAGAGCGCTCAGTCTTGCCGGATCGTTTCATTTTTCCTGATTCAAATCATTGCGGCTGGGAATGGTGTGTTATGCTGTAGCACAGTTTCAATTACGCTGGTTCAGAGATTAACCGTGCAAGAAAGAGACTCTTCCTCTCTCACACACTTTCTCTCTCTCTCTCTCGTTATTGTTAGGAACAGAAAGACCAATTTAAAGTAATGTTCCTCTCCTGTAAGACAGAGTCACGGCATGTTAATAGTATTAGTTCAGGCTGAGAGCTTAGCGGCTTGAGTTTCACCATTAAACTCATTTCCACTTTCTTCGCACACTTAGGAAGACTTCCTGATATTCTGTGTGGTTGTTACTTCTTTCAGTAAAGTGAGAGTCAAATTAACTTGAGCAACCCTTGATCTTCTCAAAACAGAGTTTATCAGAGTTGAAATCTGAAGTTTTTAATGGTGTTGAAGTGCCTGATTCTGTCTCTGCTATTTCGTCAAAATTATAATGTGGGTTTGAATTCAAATACAATATACATACAAAAGTATCTGGACATCCAAAATCTTGGAATACATTGCACTGGTGAGCAAATCCCATTACAAAGACTAATGCTTGCTCCATAAAATTGCCCACTCATAGTATAAAATGGCTCTGATGGTAAGAATTAGGGTTTAGTTATGTAGAGAATTGTTTTATCTGGAAATGAGTTTCAGATGGTTTCAGATAAAGCAATGACAAAGTTCCTGCTAATGCATCTGGATCGTAATAATGCCATAGTTTCACCGTCAAATCTATTTTAAACTAAACTCTGTCATAACTTAGAGTTCTCCAGTCTTGAGTGGAACTCTGTGCTCAAGTTGCTGGATTTTTATTTATTTTTTGACCAGAATTTGATTCTGTCGTTATGCTAATAACTAAAATTGAGATCATCTTGCTTAGCATAGCTTCCATCAACTCTGAGCGAGTACTTGTAGTTAGGGGTGGGCGCTATTGTAAAAGCATTAAATCACAATATAAAAAAAAAAAAAAAAGTGTGTCTGTAGCGACAGGTACTTAAACTACTTTTCAAATATTATCCCATAGTAAAGTGATTTATATTCAAAATGTGCTGTGCGATAATCATGATGCGATAAATTTTGTCATATTACCCACCCCTATTACTTTTAGTGACCTTCTCACTGATTACAGAACTTTTAGGGTCAAGTCAATTCTTATTGTCGCTGCATCAGTTTCATCTTTTCTGAGTTTGTGATTTGGACTTACCAGGATTCATGAATGAATTGTTAATAAAATGGCCTGATCTTTATCCAGATCGTTATCCAGATCATTATACTAGACAAGCCCATCTGTCTAAAGTAATGAGTCATGAAAGTCATGAAGACATGAAAAGTATTTCTCAACATTTCATGTCAGCCTATGCTGGATAAGGTTGATAAAAGTTGGATGGTTGAACAAGAATGGTTTAACATGATGGGGAAAATGTGTTTTGGATTTGCCAAGTCACAGTCTAGATCTAACCCCCATTGGGATGCTGAGGCATGGCTAGACATTTATATATACATTTACATTTACAGCATTTAACAGACCCCCTTATCCAGAGGGACTTACAATTGGTACAGTCTTACAATCAAAGCAATTGTGGGTTAAGGGTCTTGCTCAAGGACCCAACAGTGGCAGCTTGGCAGAGGTGGGATTAGAACCCTGGACCTTCTGGTCCAGAGTCCAGTACCTTAACCACTAGGCTACCACGAAGATGTTATGTAAGAAGTCCCCAAATCTTTCAGACAATCCCTGTAAATCCTCTGATCAGTAGCTATAGGAAATGTTACTGCTACTTGTTTTTTAATCATTTTTACCAACAATTATCATCTGAAGAATTACTCTCTGAGATATTATCCTGATCCAAAATCCAAATTCAGTTAGGAAGAAGCAGGCCTACAATGTGGTCTGTATGTTTTCAGGTGGTTACATAATGACCATATAGGCTAATTACCATCTGGCACAGCTTCTAATATCACATACTTCTTTATAATGACAGCTGTTTTATTTGAGCTCAGTAATCTTCACACTTTATTGAATTGACTGAATGAACTCAGTGTTCAGAGTGACTGCTGTGCTGTTTGAGTTTGGGAGATGTACAGACTTTTTAGACTGAAACTTGAGACCCCAGGCTAACAAGCTTACTCCAGTTTAACAGCATGAACCTCTTATTTCTGTCAGCAACCTGTCATGGGTTTTATATAACAAATGTATGGTCTAACTTGTTCCCTTGTACTGGAGGGTTCACACCAAAAAGCTGTTTGTTTGTAACTGATATCTAATGAGCAGAAGTTGCTGACCATAGCTTTAAGGTACATATCGTTATAACTCTTCCTTTCTGTTTCATTGTTACATTCTATCTATGCTTTTTAGTCAGCAGTGTTTGTGATCCTTTTGTAGTTCCTCCTTTTTAATTTGTGTACTGGGCAATTCAGTGTGTTGGCGTTTTTGACAAAACTCGGGCATTTTTAGATGGATAATCCAACAGCTTTACTACAACGATTATAAACGCAGAAACATAGGACATAGACTGATCCTACAACCAAACTATTTGGTGCTATCAAGTGACCATTATGTGTCGTGTCCTTGTCTGGAGACTGCTGTTTTTTGACTGCTCCAGCGGTGCTTTAAGTAGATAAATCCAGAACAGGAAGCAGAAATTTTTATAATACGTCATCATTTTTAAACACCACCATTTTTTCAATACCGTGGTATCTTGTGATATACCCATAATTACAAATGATACTATGTTCAGTCCAAGCATTTGTGTTTGGTAGCACAGTACAGCAGTGTGGTAGTGCTGGGGATCCAACCCTGGACCTTCTGGTCAGTACTCCAGTACCTTAACCACTATGCCCACATTAGGACCTTTCCGTTCTATTGGTACCAGTCATGATGCACGTCTTGAATTCTTGAATTGAGTGGACAGACTAGAAGAATACAGGAGTTTGAGGAAAAAAGTAGTTTGACTCCAAGTTGTTCTAGATAAGGTCTGGTAAATCTTGAAGATTTCAAATGCCTGTAGTTTATTTGGAATTCCATGACCTCACATTTTTTTCCCCTTATATTCTTGTTTGTACTACTTTCCGGAATATAAATAAATAAGTGAAAGTGTGAACAGTTGCTGAAATCCTCTTTTTCTGGGCTGGCATTGCCCTGAAAGTGTGACAGAGATGAATCCCTCTATGCAGTTTCCATGGTTACCACCGTCCCACACGAGAAGCAGAATTGCTCCGAATCTCAGGAGACGGCTGACCAGACACGCTTGGCAAATGAGCCTTTTATTCGGGAATACCTTTCGTACACCCACATACCCAGGCCTGGGATTAGCAGCTAGTAAGCTTGTGTGGTCATTCATCCGATATCAGTGAATGACTCAGAGGACTGTTTAGAACAGGACACACTCAAGTGGTTATGTGCTCTGTATGATGATGAACAAATTGCATTTACTTTGTTACTGTCCATCACTGTCGTTTAATGAGCATCCGATCAACATCTGTTGCTTTAACAACCAGGCTCTTAAAAATTATAATAATGATAATAGGAAATAAACTGTCTTAACCAGGAGGGAATAGATAGACAATGTCCGAAGTTGTGTCATACTTTGATATTTTGTTTACATATTTTTTATTTCATTTCATGAATATTGATGCACTTGCATTAACTATGTGCACAAGTACAAACTGTTATGGTCCGTGACTTCCATTTCGATGAACGACCTGTTACACATAGCGTAAAAGGCTCACACCTGTACTGGATCGCACACTGGTGCTTTATCTGGAGAACCTGCTGAGATGAATCATATCTGGACATCCACTGTCCAAAATCTGGATCAGACTATAAACTGTTCCAGAATAGCTGAACCTGTTTATTCTCCCAAACTCTTATTCACAACATGCTACGTGTTTCATGCTTGATTTGACTAGACTGAGCCTGGTCTGTCTCAATGTTTGTTATTTTTGCATTTCAGGGACCTTTCCTTTCCATTGTCAACTCTAACTGCCTTGGCAGCTTTACTATGTTTACAGACTATATCCAAGTCAAAGACGGTATATAAATAAATCTAACTTGAACGTCGACCACCGATGCTGGTAGAAATTCACACAGAGACTTGTGACATTCTCGACCTTGCATCAGTGTTAACAGAATAGTGCAGCAGGGGATGTGACCATTGGTAGCCTTATTTCTGAAGAGGTCACGTTTCGATCAGGCCGACTGTAGACCTGTCGAAGCATCAGCCGAGACCAAACTGGCACTGCAGTCATAGACTGCAAAAAACAAAAAAATCTGTTTATTTTTGTTCTTAGAGAGGAAAACGTCTAGGCTGTTTGTATGGCTGGGGTGTACATGTGGGCATGAGTGTTGTGTTAAAAGGTGCCTATGTTTGCAGATGAGGACTGTGGTTAGACTGTGGCTGTCGCAGCTTTAAATGCAAGGCAGGAAATGTATGTATAACATGTGCATTGCAACCGCCACTCACCCAGAAGCATCAGAAGTGAGAGATTCAGTGGCTCGGTTATGATTGTTTCTGTAAAGTAGCCCTGAACGTGTCTTAAGTAATTAAAATGCAGAATATGTTTTTATAAATAAAGGGCGACTTGTGCTCTGTGTTGCCAGATGGGACCTGGCCCAACGCGACCCTAAAATGAATTGAGCGGCATGGAAAGTGAGTGAGAGTGGGAATGCACACAGTAATATGCAAAAGTCTTAGACTACCATTAGAGCAGACATAAAATTGTTTTAGCATTTGTATAATGATCATATGTAATTATTTCTAGGTGTTTTTATTAGAATATAACCAGAAAAGTCTGAAAAAAGGATTCTATACGGTACTGTGGCAAGTATTTATTCTTGGGCAATAGCAGCATCTGGCTTCATCATATTGCCAAGTTCTAGAGTCCAAAGAATCTTGATCAGGATTGGTCCTTTTGGAAGGGTAGTAGCCAAGAAACCACTTTTTAAAAATGGAACTGGGTGAAAAAGCTAAAATATGCAAAAGCTCACAAAGATTCTAATGAGGGTCAGTGAACAAATGGATCAGTATTATGGAGTGACAGATCCAAGTTTGAGAATTTTGGGTCCAATTGTCAACAATATTTTATATGTGGTCAATATATTATTGTTAAAACAACACATCTAATGGTAGCTAAAACTTTACTATAAAAATAAAGTATTGTAGATAGGCAAATTGATACCATATCCTGCCACCATCCTTAACAGAAAGCTGGCTAACCTCTAATAAAACCTCTTTATTTTGTTTCCTACAAAACAGTAGTACTGATCCTAGTCAGGGTATCAGGGGAACGTTCTGGAACCCGGAATTCACCGTGCGCATGCAGTGTTATATCTTGAACACACACACTTGAACTTGACCTTTGTGAAGTGCCAAATGGCACGTTTTCTTAACCTGTGGGACACAACAAAAAAGGGAATGCAGTAAAAATAATATAACCCTAAGAAATGATAGCATAGTTTAATAACATATTTTGAGGATTAAGCCCCACCTACAGGTCACACACTGTTACAGATTGATTGTTAGTTTATCCAAAACCTAAAAACGGACACTCAATGCAGCAGCCTAGCATTGGTGCATTGCTACTTACCAAAATGCACCATTTTACATTGGCAACTTTAGTACATACACACGTGGACAAAATTGTTTGTTACCCCCCCAAAAGAATAATATACCTTTTAAAAAAAAGTAGACTTTTAGATAAAAGTCTATGAACATGAACAAATGAAAGTCAGACATTGCTTGTCAAACATGCTTCAACAGAATTATTTAAAAAATAAACTCATGAAACAGACCTGGACAGAAATGATGGTACACTTAACTAATATTTTGTTGCACAACCTTTTGAGGCAATCACTGCAATCAAACAATTCCTGCTTCTGTCAGTGAGTATTTTGGCCCACTCCTCATGAGCAAAATGCTCCAGGTGTCTCAGGTTTGAAGGGTGCCTTTTCCAGAAGACATGTTTCAGCTCCTTCCAAAGATGCTCAATAGGATTTAGGTCAGGGCTCATAGAAGGCCACTTCAGAATAGTCCAGTGTTTTCCTCTTAGCAATTCTTGGGTGTTTTTAGATGGGTGTTTTGGGTCATTATCCTGTTGCAAGACCCATGACCTGCGACTGAGACAAAGCTTTTTGACACTGGGCAGCACATTTCTCTCTAGAATTCCTTGATAGTCTTGAGACTTCATTGTACCCTGCACATATTCAAGACACCCTGTGCCAGATGCAGCAAAGCAGCTCCAGAACATAACAGAGCCTCCTCCATGTTCGACAGTAGGGACAGTGTTCTTTTCTTGTTATGCTTCATTCCGTCTGTGAACATAGAGCTGATGTGCCTTGCCAAAATGTTCCATTTGTCCAAAAGTCTCATCTGTCCATAGGACATTCTCCCAGAAGCTTTGTGGCTGGTCAACATGTAGTTTGGCAAATTCCAGTCTGGATTTTTTATGTTTTGTTTTCAACACTGGTGTCCTCCTTGGTCGTCTCCCATTAAGTCCACTTTGGCTCAAACATCGACGGATGGTGCGATCTGACACTGATGTTCCTTGAGCTTGAAGTTCACCTTTAATCTCTTTAGAAGTTTTTCTTGGCTCTTTTGTTACATTTACATTTACAGCATTTAGCAGACGCCCTTATCCAGAGCGACTTACAATTGATACAGTCTTACAATCCAAGCAATTGTGGGTTAAGGGTCTTGCTCAAGGACCCAACAGTGGCTGCTTGGCAGAGGGGGGATTTGAACCCTGGACCTTCTGGTCCAGTACCTTAACCGCTAGGCTACCACAGTCCCTTCCCTTGTTAACCTTCACAATATCCGTCTCTTTGATTTGTGATCAATTTTCCTCCTGTGTACACGTCCAAGGAGGTTGGCTACAGTCCCATGGGTCTTAAATTTCTGAATAATATATGCAACTGTAGTCACAGGAACATCAGGCTGCTTGGAGATGGTCTTATAACCTTTACCTTTAACATGCTTGTCTATAATTTTCTTTCTGATGTCCTGAGACAACTCTGTCCTTTGCTTCCTCTGGTCCATGTTGAGTGTGGTACACCCCTTGTCACCAAACAGCACAGTGACTACCTGAAGCCCGACATATAGGCCCACTGATTGATTACAAGATTGTAGACACCTGTGATGCTAATTAGTGAACACACCTTGATTTAACATGTCCCTTTGGTCACATTTTTCAGGGGTACCATCATTTCTGTCCAGGCCTGTTTGATGAGTTTATTTTTTAAAGTAATTCTGTTGAAGCATGGTTGAAAAGCAATGTCTGACTTTCATTTGTTCATTTTCATACACTTTGGGGTATTTATTATTACTTTTGTCAGATTAAAGTTATTTCTGTTACCATTGTGGGTTTTTCTTTCATTAACTGAGGGGTACCAACAATTTTGTCCATGTGTGTAGCTTATTCTAGCAAATAAACAAGGGACATGGGTGGTATTTGGGGACTGTGGTAGCCTAGTGGGTAAGGTACTGGACTGTGAACCAGAAGGTCCAGGGTTCAGATCCCACCTCTGCCAAGCTGCCACTGTTGGGTTCTTGAGCAAGACCCTTAACCCATAATTGCTTGGACTGTAAGACTGTACCAATTGTAAGTCGCTCTGGATAAGGGCGTCTGCTAAATGCTGTAAATGTAAATGTATTTTAGCATTTAATCTTAATTGTGGTCATCATATTGTTAGCAATTTATTACATTTAGTTCCTGAACTATAAACTACATTAGCAAACTAATTATCCTGAAGTATCTCTCCCTTGGAAATACCTCAAAACAATATGGGAAGTGGAACCAAAGATAAAGAAGTCTGTTCTAGGAAACTCTTCTGCTTATTCTTATATAACCACTTTCTAAAACGTGTTTTCATCTGTATTCTTATCTCTCAGGTTTCACTGTGTTTGTGTGTGTTCCTCCCCACTGGGGCCTGCCCTCGTTACTATGGAACATGCAGACAGACCTCTTGTACTTTCCCTCTGAGATATAGCTCATTTCTAATAAACAGGAACTGAACTCCAGTTGGACAACCAGCCAATGATGATAATGACAGTCATATATCACTAATAAAACCTCAAACTACAAATGATCAGTAATAATAACAAGAAGTTGGAGGATCTAGAGGCTCATGTCTAACACATTTACCAGAGAGGTATGTCATGCCTACGGCCATGGAATTGCACATAGGGTTGCCATCTACTTATGAATTGCTCAACCTTGATCAGATTAACACAGGGTGAATTTTAAATCATTGGTCTCCTCTTACTGGACTTGAATTTTTTAGATGCCAACTCCCAAATGGATGGTCCATATTCTAAGGCCCGGACCACCGTGTGCTATTATTGCTTTAATTGTGTGTCGAGGTAAAGAAAGCTGTACTAGCGAACAGGGTAGCGTCTGGATGTTAAAACATCTTGGGATGCCATGTTGGCGTTTTCAGTGCAAGTAGTAAAATGTTTGCTTGGACTGTTCTTCCAATCTCTCTTCTAAGGCAGATTGTGGACGGATTTGAATTTATTTTGCACATATGCATAATAGCGTACCATTTCACATGGCATGTTACAATAAAGCATAAACTATTATACTTAATGTTTTATCATTTTCTCTCATGTCTTTTTTGTCATGCACTAGTATACCTACACACATTCCTTGTTTGTGAAAACCTGATTCTGATTCTGAAATCGTCACATCGCCCAGCCCAACCCTGTTGGAGTATTTACTGCTGTACAGTGTATCGGTACAAGAAAGAGTTGGGTTTCTGAAAGGCATCTTATCTCTAACTATGCCCGGACTCTTTTAATATTTTACTGGTACTGTGTTTGAAGTGTTATTTTAGTGGTTTCTAGGTCATGTTGACAGTCATGATGACACCACTCTTCAGCCGAGTGGTGGGAAATCCTGGCTTTGTATCACTGTGTGATTCACACCTGCGTCAGTAGATCGACATGAATTGGTGTGAATCTGCTAGAGTGAACATGTCAGCCTGTGCCTGGTGGTCTCGCATGCATTCCCCTCTGGTCCAGTTTTACACTGAGCCACTTAACTCCATGTCCAGCTTCTGAATGAATGTGTCTGTTGTTGCTCCAAAGTCCCTTCTGCATTGTTGTGGTTCCTTTTTTTTGTTTCACACCTCAGACTTCTGTTTGCCCAGTAAAGTTTATTAGACTAGAGGATTTATTTATTCCTCTAGTCGTCTCTGTTTACCCTGGCAGTTCTTGTAATCCTTTCCAATCCAAAAAAAATAGACTAAAGATGACATGGCTTGATGAGATGAGTCAGTTTGTGTTTGGAGAAATTTGTAAGATTTTGTGTCATTCTAAGTCAGAATGGGTTGTTTCATTTCCTACATAGGAGAGCATTTAGCTGGGGAAGTTTGCAAGTTGCACAGTTTGTCTTTTTATGTACAAGTTAGGGTTAAGTGTAGGGTTTGGAGGTTAGAGTTTGGTGCAAGGTTCAAGTTAAACACAGGGTTTAGGAGTGAGGTGTATGGTTAAGGGGTTACGGTTAGGTGTACAGTTAAGGAGTTAAAATTAAACGTAGGGTTAAGGGGTAACGGTTGCCATGGTTGCACAGTTATTCTTTTTCACTTTCAATGCATTATTCAATAAATTACAAGACAAGTGCTAATATGAGTAGTATGTATTCCATTTAGTATGCTAGTTTGAGTAATATGCATACTATTCATTATGATAGTGTGAGTATTATGCATAATATTTCGTATGCTAGTGTGAGTAGTATGCATTCTGCTAGGTATGCTAGTATGAGTAGTGTGCATAGTATTTATGGAAGTATGAGTAGTATGCGTACTATTTATTATGAAAGTATGAGCAGTATGCATATACTTTAGTATGCTAGTTTGAGTAGTGTGCATAGGTTTTATGTCAGTATGAGTACTATGTATTCTATTTAGTATTCTAGTATGTGCAGTATGCATAGAATGCATATATATTCTATTTAGTATGCTAGTATGAGCAGTATCCATACTATTTAGTATGATAGTATAAGTAGTATGCATAGTATTTATTATGCTAGCATGAGTAGTATGCATAGAAGTTATTACACTAGTATGAGTAGTATGCATAGTATTTATGTAGTACGAGTAGTATTCATTTTTAGTATGCTAGTATAAGTAGTATGCATAGAATTTATGCTAGTAAGAGTAGTATGCATGCTTTTTTTATTATGCTAGTATGAGCAGTATCCATACTATTTAGTATGATAGTATGAGTATTATGCATAGTATTTGTACGCTAGTATGCTAGTAGGCCTAGTATTTATGATAGTATGAGTAGCATACATTCTATATAATATGCTAGTATAAGTAGAACGCATACTGTTTCTTATGCTACCGTAAATAGTATGCATAAAATGTTACTCTAATAAGAGCAGTATCCATGCTATTTAGTTTGATATTGTGAGAGTCATTTACATTTACAGCATTTAGCAGACGCCCTTATCCAGAGCGACTTACAGTTGATACAATCTTACAATCCAAGCAGTTGTGGGTTAAGGGCCTTGCTCAAGGACCCAACAGTGGCAGCTTGGCAGAGGTGGGATTTGAACCCTGGACCTTCTGGTCTATAGTCCAGTACCTTACCCGCTAGGCTACCACAGTCCCTGAGTAGTATGCATGGTGTTTATTATGCTTGCATGGGTAGTATGCATAAAATGTATTACGCTAGTATGAGTAGTATGCATAGTATTTATGCTAGTATGAGTAGTATACATTTTATTTAGTATGCTACTAGGAGTAGAATTTATTATGCTGGTATGAGTAGTATGCGTTGAACTTGTTAGTATGAGAATACATTCTATATAGTATGCTAGTATGAGTAGTGTGCATTCTTTTAAGTATGCTATTATGAGTAGTACGCATACTATTTATTATGCTTGCGTGAATAGTATACATAGAATCTGTTATGTATGAGTAGTATGCATAGAATTCATTAGGCTAGCTTGAGGAGTATGCATAGAATTTATTATGCTACTTATGAGTAGTATGCATAGTGTTTATGCTAGTATGAGCAGTATATTTTATTTAGTATGCTAGTGTGAATAGTATGCATCGGATTTGTTATGCTAGTAAGGGTAGTATACATTCTATTTAGTATCCTAGCATGAGTAATATATAAACAATAGATTTTCAGAATGCAATTTTGTATTACAGTGTGAGGAAAATGTATTCTAGCCTGAGTAGTATGTGCACTAGTATGCTGATAAGCCATATTGACTAATATATTTTACTTAATATGCTTGTGATAGCAGTATATACTAGATATAGCATATCTATGTATGAGCATTTACATTTACAGCATTTAGCAGACGCCCTTATCCAGAGGGACTTACAAGTGGTACAATCTTACAATCCAAGCAATTGTGGGTTAAGGGTCTTGCTCAAGGACCCAACAGTGGCAGCTTGGCAGAGGTGGAATTTGACCCCTAGACCTTCTGGTCCAGAGTCCAGTACCTTAACCGCTAGGCTACCACAGCAGTATGTACAGTTTACCAGGATCGTATACAAATTTGAGTGATGGTGTATATATACTATTATGTGCACTAGTACGAACACTATATTTACATTTGTCATTTAGCAGACGCCCTTATCCAGAGCAACTTATAACTGATACAACCATACAAATCTAAGCAATTGTGGGTTAAGGGCCTTGCTCAAGAACCCAACAGTGGCAGCTTGGCAGATTTTCCAGTACCTTAACTGCTAGGCTACCACAGTCCACCATGTATGTTACGTATACTGTTTGCCTCTGTGATGAATTGGTTAATTGTAGTAATTACTCACTCAAAATGTTTGTCCATTTCTTTTAATGGAGCTGTGTGAGTGCCTAGTCTCTTGCAAAATGCAAAAAATTTATAGAAGTCTTGATTTGGGATTAAAAAATGGGAAAATTGTTTTTGTCAGATCCATTTCTTTTAACTGAACTGATTGATTTGGGCCCTTGACCCAGGCCCTTATTGCTGCAGAATGTGACTGAGTTGGTTTAATAATGGCTATGCTTAAATAGATAATCCTGGGTACCATATTGAGGTCATGTGAAAACTTGAGATGACTCATCGATCGTTCGGAGCTGTTCATGCCAGACTCTGAGTCTCCTGCTTCGGCCCCGATGTGTCTGCTGGAACAGACTCTACACGCTACACCCCTGAGCACCATATGGTGAATTCTGTGAATGAACATGCTGCGTAGGCCGTGGTTCTCTCTGTAAAAATGGCATTTTCACTCAGATTCAAGCAAAAGTCAATACATGAGCTCTCACTGCTGTTATTTATCTTTTTATGGATTGTGGTATTCTACATTAAAATACACAGAAATGACCAAAGATCAAGAATCTCTCAGTACAGCTACTGGTCATTGTTTGGCAGAGCTGATTCCTACTGCAGCTAATTTAAGAACTTTGTGAGAGTCTTTTGTGCGAGAGAGAAGAAAAAATAATAGGGATTTTCCGATCCAGATTTCCTGTCCCTGAGCCAGTTCAGAGTACATGAATATTGCACATATGCTAACGCCAAATTATTATTTTCTAGATAATGACAGTTCAAGATAATGTTTTGACTTGTGGCTAAGATGTGCGAAAGCTCACAAAGATTGGAATACAGATCAGTGGAAAGGAGGATTATGGAGTGACGAATCCAAGTTTGAAATTTTTGGGTCCTGTCATTGACAAGATATTATGTGATCATTATACCATTGCTAAAACAACAAATCTAATCGTGGCCAAAGATTTTTGCACATTACTGCATATTTAAATGTATTTGCCTCCTCCTTGCCAGTTGCAACAGTTGCAAACATTGCGCGAAGTCTACATCAGATCAGTACCTGTTTTTTACATAGATTAATTTGCACGTCTTGATGCTTAAAATTAATATAAAATATGACACTGTAGGATCTATGTGCATATACACTGCCTGGTCACAAAAGGTCAAACACACTAATATTTCATTGGACCACCTTTAGCTTTAATTACGGCACTCATTTGTTGTGGAAGCATTTCCACAAGCTTCTGCAATGTCACAATTTTTATTTCTGTCCAGTGTTGCATTCATTTTTCCCCAAGATCTTGTATTGATGATGGGAGATTTGGATCACTGTGCAAAGTCTTCTCCAGCACATCCCAAAGATTCTCAATGGGGTTCAGGTTTGAACTCTGTGGTGGTCAATCCATGTGTGAAAATGATGCCACAATTTGGCCCTTCTGAAACAGATTAACATCTTGTCCACGGCCACAGGATGTGTCTTTTTAACCATTTAACTATTTGCTTAGTTAAATCCAGGTGGTGACCTTTTTTTGGCAAGGCAGTATATTTGTGTTTACATTGCAAGGTACACCACAGGGAGAGACGCTGGACCTGGTACTCGTGGTTTATTGCTCATTTGAATGATGTACCATGCTATGCGAGCACATAATGGTGATCATGCAGTGATGCAGAGTGTTTATCAGCTATGACTGTGCTCTTCTCATCGCCTGACTCGTGCAGCTTGAACTGTGACATTTTCTGCGTACCGTGAGCCTTGTGTAACTTTGTGTGACGAGGTGAATCGGTCCATTCTTTCAGCTGTAATAGTGCAGCGTGAAGGCCATGCGTCAATTCAGTGAAACGTCCTTTAGTGTGGAGAAGAGATGTTCTCTGATGTCTGGTTAGCTTTTATGCACTGTCCTTGTGCATGCTCCAGTTCATCCTTTTCACTTTCGTTTACTTCCCAAGTTTGTGGCGCTTGGGTCCACTTGGCTCAGATCTAATGCAAGTGCCTCAGTCTCTCCAAATGAACCCAAGAAAATCAGAACAATATGATCTCGAATCAAATGTTCCAGCTAGTGGAAAAGTGCATGTGTGCCAGGGTGTATGTACGTGCACACACTGGTGTGTAACCAAACGTCACTAGACACGAGCGACTCGTGACTTATGGAAAAGATGGGTTATTGACTTAAGCAAATCATTTCTAAATAAATTTAAAAAACCATTATCAAGCATGATTCCCACCACTACATTTAGTACTTCATATGTGTGTGACCTTCCTTTGCCAACAAAACAGCACTGATTTCTCTATAATGCTGAATGAGATCTTTCTAAATCCCTCAGAGTCGTAAATAATTTCTTGTGCCTTCTCCTCTTGTGCTCATCCCACACAGTTTAATAGGCTTTACATCAGGGACTGGGATTGCCAAAAAAAATTCTCGTTTCTGTGCTCATTAAACCAATTGCGTATGGATTCAAACATATGTTTTGGATTATCGTCCTGCTGGATGATCTAATCGTTACCCAGTTGTGGTTTCTTGGCAGAGTTAGCAGATATTCATTTCAAATCTCATGGTGCTTCATGAAGTCCTTGATGTTATATATTATAAAGATTTCCCAGGGTCTTGGGAGGAAGAACAGCCACATCATAACACGTTCCACCATACTTAACAGTATAGATTAGGAAATAGGTTCTACTAGGGCTGTGCGGTATGGACCAAAAGTTATATCACAGTATTTTTGATGTTTTGTCGGTAACGATTATTAGGCCTTACTTCTAAAGTATTCAAAGGTTTCTCACAACCACCTGAATTGGCACTGTGTCTTTCACGGTGTAATTGGTGACAGCATTTATGTCTTGCCTTCTGTTGCGCTTCTTGTTGTAAGGCACTTCTTTGCAAAATGATTCCACTAAGGTTTGCTGAGTGTGTTTTTGTACTGCTACCTTGGAGGGTTTAAGCCTTTCATGGACAGATGACTCTTGACTTTTATTATTATAAAGTTGGGCATCGTTTTAATTTTATCGATTCCAATTCCGATTCTTGTCCAGTCCGAGTTTCAATTCCAAAATGATGAAAGGTGGCAAATATTTAGGTATAAATAGTATCTTTAAATTTTTAATCTTCCAACTGTGTGATTCATGAATACAGTGGAATAGTGGAATTCAAACTTAATTGGTTCCAGAAGGCAGATAAGAAGTAATGTCATTCAATGACTGTTTTTATGCCAATATTTGCATGTAATTAATAATTAAAAACATGAATAAAGCAAGGGAACATAATGCAATACTAATAATCAATAAGTATATGAAATAAGAGAACAAAGTGAAACTTTGAAGCCACTGAAGCGAACGTGGTTTCGACACGTCTTATCACTGGGACAGCCACGCCGATACATATTGCACACATCTAGGTTCTACAGTATAATATATAATAGATTATAGTTTAAAACAGAATTAGCGTAACTGTACGTGACTGGGAATGATCTGGAACCAACTGAAACACTTGACATATTTATATCATACTCCTGCCCCTAGTGAATTAACGGATAGGCACCGGACCCCACCGCAACTCTGGCTAGGAAAAGATGTGTTAAAAACATTGGGACGTTTTCAGAGTGTGAGATCAAGCTAATTAATCACAAGACATTTTTTTCAGTCTTCATAAGCTCCTAAGTTTCCAGTATTTCTGGAGCTTACTGTATAAAGCTTCTTTAGAGCACAGTGAAAGTTAACGTGGTTATGTAACAGCAATATAGAGAAAGTCTTCCTCCATCAAGGCTGATGAAGTATAGATGAGTAAGAACACTCAGAGTTCTCCTGAACTGTTTAGTGCTAAATGTGCATGCATCACGATGTAAGCTGCTGAATTTTTCAAGGCCTAGCCCTCAGAATTCTGCCGTGTGGTTTTCTGTGGGATGTCAGCCATGGCACTAGAGGAGAAAGCTGCTGGATTATATTGGATTCTTTTAAGTGATAGTAGTTAGAACATAATGAATATGACATTTGAATGCTTACACACCTGTTGAATATTTTTGATACAGTTTGCAGCCCTGGTCTTGTGATATGATATTTCTATTATAATGTATTATCACAGTACACTTTCTAAGTAAATCTCTGTTGTGTAACCAGTAACTGATGATTTTTTTATTTTTTTTTTTTGCACCAATTGGTTTTATTTCCCCTTCTTCTCATTAACTACTTACTTTAACAAGTTATTGTTACATGCACATTCTAAGCTTTTATATTTCATTAGTTCCACTGATTAGTTCATTGTGTAAAGTTTGACCTATAGACATGTTGTATGAACTGATCAGGTGATGTTTTACTTAAGCTTTATGACTCTAATGTAATAAATTAAGAACGAAATTCAGGAAGTTTCATCACTCAGGAAAGTTTTCGTCACTTTATGTTGTGATCTGTAGCCAGATTTTCATCCTTCCGCTTTGTTATTCTCTGTCTGCTTTCTGATCTCACTCAACCATTAGTAATGGATTCACATAATTGTCTAGCTTATGTGAGTATTTATTTAAGTTTTAGGTTATTTGTAGGGTCTGTGGGTTAGTGTTCTGTGTAAGGTTAGGCTTTAGGAGTTTAGGAGGTTAGGTATAAATTTTAGGGGTTAGTATTAGATGTAGGGATTTGGATGTATTGTTTGTTCCAGGGTAAAGGGTTTTGGTTAGGTGTAGGGTTTAGGAGTTCGGGTTAGATACAGAGTTTAGGTGTTAGATGTAGGGTTGAGGTATTAGGTATAGGGTTTATGATTTAGTAGCTAGGGTTAGATGTAAGAGTTAGGTGTAATGGTTTAATGGTTAAGGTTATTTGTAGGGTTTGGGGGTTTGGGTTAGATGTAGGGTTCAAGTGTTTGGGTTGGGTGTACAGTTTAGGATTTAGGAGCAAGGGTTAGGTTTAGGTTAAGGTTACCCATAAACTGGAGGTTAGGATTAGGGTTAGGTGTAGGGCTTAGGATTAGGTGTACGGTTTAGGAATTAGGGTTAGGCGTAGGGTATATGGTCTGCGGTAAGTATAGAGTTTGTTTTAGGAGTAGGTGTAGGGTTTAGGATGTAGGAGCAAGAGTTAGGTGTAGGGTTATGGGTTAGGTTTAGTTACCAATAAACTAGGGTTTAGGGGTTAGGTGTAAGGTTTAAGAGTTAGGTGTAGGGTTTAGGAGTTAGGGTTAGGTGTAGGGTTTATGGCTTAGGTTTAGGTAAGGTTACCTATAAACTAGGGGTTGGGGTTAGGTGTAGGGTTTAGGGCTTAGGATTAGGTGTATGGTTTAGTTGTTAGAGTTAAGTGTACGGTTTAGGAATTAGGGTTAGGCGTAGGGTATATGGTCTGCGGTAAGTATAGAGTTTATGTTTTAGGACTAGGTGTAGGGTTTAGGATGTAGGAGCACGAGTTAGGTGTAGGGTTTATGGGTTAGGTTTAGGTTACCAATAAACTAGGGTTTAGGGGTTAGGTGTAAGGTTTAGGAGTTAGGTGTAGGGTTTAGTTGTTAGAGTTAAGTGTACAGTTTAGGATTTGGGGTTAGGTGTAGGGTTTATGGTTTGGGGTATGTATAGGGTTTGTGTTAGGGCTAGTTATAGGATTTAGGGGTTAGTAAGGTAGTTAGGGATTTCATGGGGCTAGGTTCTAGGGTTTCGGGGTTAGGTGGTAAGATGTAGGGATTTGGGGTTAGGGTAAGAGTTTACGGGGGTTAGGTGTAAGGTGTAGGTGATTTGGGGTTTAAGGGTTAGGTTTCCCGGGGTTCGGTGTAAGGTGTCTGGGATTTGGGGTTAGGGTTATGTTTTAAGGGGTTGATTTTAAGGTGTAGGGCTTTGGGGTTTAGGGTTAAGTTTTAGGGTTAGGTGTTAAGGTGTGGGGCTTTTGGGGTTAGGGTAAGGTTTAGGAGGGGTCGAGTGTAAGGTGTAGGGAATTTGGGTTTAGGGTCGTCGGTTTTAGGGTTTAGGTGTAGGATTTAGAGATTAAGATTAAGTTATATGGTTTAAGGTTAGGTGTTGGGTTTTGGGGGTTAGGGTTGGATGTGTGGATTAAGGTAGGAGTAGGGTTTTAGAGGGGGTAAGGTTAGGGTGTAGGGTTTAGGTATAGATTACCCCTAAGCTAGGGGTTAGGGTTTAGGCGTTTTGTCTGTACCGATTTTAACAGTCTGGAACCAAGCACTGTTCCACTGACACACACTCAAACCACACAGTCCCCTGGCAACACAGCAGCTTACTTAACATATGGCAGAGTGAGTTCCTGTGGATTTGATCATGTACAAAGCCTGTGTGTGTGTTTTCTACTGTGCTTTGTTGGGAAGGAAGTACTTGTGTTGTTGTAGCTATTGTAACCTATCAGCAGCCATCTCCCTTTAAAAACATCATCATAGAAGTATATCTGAATTATGCACTGTGTGTGTTCAGAGTGTTTTGTCACTCCAGATGTGCGCACTCTTCATGTGAAACATTCAGACCTGCATTAATAAAACAGCATGCAGAGAGAACAGCATCTGCTGCATTACTCCCCGATTATCTGCTTTGACAGTCAGAGAGCGAGAAGAGAGAGAGAGATGTACATGATCATAAAAAAGAGTGGACAGATTGGCAGAGGACATGGCTGAAAAAGAACACAAGTGCTAACTGATTAACTTTCTCCTCTCATTAAGACCATTAGTCTACAGGAACTTTAAGGGCAACACACATTACTAAAACAAAGTGCACACTGTGATATGCAGCCTGATTATCTAGTCACCATGCAGCATCATGACCACTGGTGTGATGTGCGTGCCTGATAATGATCAACAATCACTCATGCGGTCAATTGTTTTTTTGTTCAAACAAATGTCTACACTTGAACTTATGTGGTACATGTATACAGGCAAAGTAGTGATAGCTCATAGCTATATGTTTTGGTCAC
Source organism: Ancistrus triradiatus (assembly GCA_025084515.1). NCBI lineage: Eukaryota > Metazoa > Chordata > Actinopteri > Siluriformes > Loricariidae > Ancistrus > Ancistrus triradiatus. Next base: position 49,127 of record JAJAGP010002398.1, on the reverse strand, counting down.
TTATAAGTGTAAAACGTACCAAAAGTGCATACTAAACCATTAAAGCAAAGACATCAGTTATATTAGTGTAAAACAAATTAATGCCATGAATAAAATGTTCTTAGTGTTGATTTATTCTTGATTTCTTATCCATGGCAGAGTAACTGCCACCATAATGTTAAATCACTTCATCTATTTAGTGTATAACAGGCTTATTTTTATGCACAGTTTTGCCCTTTCGACAGACTGGAAAGCAGAGGAGTACAGCTGTGCCCCACAAATTCTATGTGTAGGACAAGTAGTCTAGAAACGGCCCTGATCATGACAACACTTATGTTTGGTCACATTATTAAAATAAATAATTTTTTTCTGGCTGAATTTACACATTATAACCTCCACCATCAAAGTGAAAACAACATTTAAAAACTTCTAATCAGTTAATAAAACTGAATTGATAAGTGTTCAGAATCTTTACCATTATAAACTTGCTCAGGTATAGGGTTTGGTGTCGTTTGCATTTTATCAATTCCGTTTCTGATTCCGATTCTGCTCATTGAGTGCGATTCTTATCGATTCCAAGTTCCGATTCCAAAATCGAGGTCAGAATTCAGGTTAGGCTTTTTTATTATAATAGCTTTAAATGGGTAGATAAAAGCTTAATGTATAAATCATTACTTCCTTTTGGATCACATATTCATCATTTCAGAAATAGAGAGTACTTATGTCGAGTAGTAACTTTTGCTTTAGGACATCAAGCTTCATTCATGTTAAACGTTTTAAACTCTCCCAGGTCATTTGGGCTAGGAGACCACAGTCGGTCGAACCAAGTGCAAGCTCAATATGATGCTGGTGCTTTAGATGTTTTGCCATGTTGGAGGTGCAACCTCCTATTCAACACATCAACTTCCCATACATTGTATTTTGATTTTTTTCAGTGTAGCCAAACTTCTGAGTGTCCATCTTCCGCTGATGCTCTAGCGGAGCGTATCAAAACAAAACCATGTGATGTATGTGATTACATGACGCTACAGACAGGATCCTCCTTAATACAGACATATTTTTAAATTACACCACCAACACCTTGTCTGAATTGTCGAGCCAGGAGGATATTGATCAGGAGAGCTACCAGCATGCAAGTGGCAACTTTGTAGGTTGGTCTGTGCGTGTGCCAACAATCTCATATGCTTTGCACAAAGCTGACCTGTACGGCAAAATGGCAAGAGAGAAGTGTGTGACCCTCAGTCACAAAATGATCACATGTAGACTGTAGAAGTGATTGAGTGTGTGAAAGAGAGACAACCTTTGTATAGTCACAGATGGAGAAGTGCTTAAGGCTTGTGTTTATGTGTGTATTATTTATGTGTGTGTGTGTTGCATGGGGCTGAGTGCTCCTCTGAGTCACCACATGCAGGAAATTAGTTTTGCTCCTCTCTGCCGCATAGTAGCCTAAAACACGCCTGATCCACACACACACACACACACACACACACACATTTGTCTTGCTATTCTTGTAAGGACTTTCCAGGACTTTCTAGTTAATGCTGTACCTATACCCACCCTAACCACAGTAACCTAAAGCAAATCTTTTGGCTCTTTTGGTTTTTCAAATAAAAGTTGCAATTTATCAAATTGGTCCTCTTGGGGACCAGTAAAGTGTCCCCACAAGGTAAAATAAAATCAGATCTCTATCAGATCACACACACACACATGCATTTGTCTTGCTGTTCATTGACATAATGAACAATAAACAAAAAACAGTTTTACTCATGGGGACCAGCAAAATGTCACCACAAGGTACAGAATATCAAATCTTTTTGTTCTTGTGGAGACAATTGTGATTTGTAATCATGAACACTCACACACACTCACACACAATCTTGCACAGTCTCCCCTGTCTTGCCTCCCTACTGGCAGCTGAAAGATCCTAAAGCTGTTTATCTCTTTTGCAGGAGATTAAGAAAGAGGTGAAGAAGGACGTGACCTCTGTTTCTCAGCCCACCAAATCCGACCTGTCCAATGGCAGTGCCAGTCCAGGATCAGAATCCAACCTCAGACCAGCCAAAAAAGGTACACCAGTTACAGCTCAATTAACCCCTGCATATTCTGTTTGGAACAGTTCACGTTGGAGACCAATAATTTGATTAATTTTTTTCGCCTCGTTCACGAAGCCTCATTTAGGAATGGATTAGCCATGAATTCATAGCGTATGTGCTCTGTTGTGGATGCTCAGAGATGTAATTCCCAAGCCTAGTAGAATAGCTCATACTGGTGGTAATTAAGGATGTACTTAAGTACTTGTGAGTGACAGCCGTGGTGAGTCATGGCCAAACATTAAATGTCTGAATGAATGCTTAAACAATGTATTTTATCTAGAGATTTCTCTGCGCTGTTTAATGACCGCGTTACGTTCTGCGAAATGGTCATTGACCGGACATTATCGTAGTCACACAGTCTTTTTAGGCTAGTGTAATGTAAATATAAAGGGTATTTTTTACAAGAAAACTGTGCAAATGATACATCAATGAATCAGGGATACCACTGAAAACACAACTGCTTGATGAGAGATTGTACTTGTGTTTGATGGAAGCCGAACATGCATTGATAAACACTATTACAAACAACACGGAGGATCAGCCAGATGAAACCAGTTTATATAGTTATATAGGTTAGAGAGCGTATACAGGTAGTGAGGGGACAAACAAAGCAGTACTACTAACAGTACACTTACAAACACCATTTACAGCTTGTTACAAATACAAGTCATCCACATAAACACGAGGAACTTGCACAAAAAAGTCTCTGTTTACTGATATTTTGTAAGCTACAGATAGATTGGTTCTGTATAAAAGAAATGGATCATCCATACTCTCATTTACATTTTCAACAGCATAAAATGCAGTGAAATCCCACTATCCAAAAGGACCTCATTTGAGAAAGTGGTTTGGAAATCAAACATCCAGTTAATGAGAAATCGGTACTCATTATTCATAAGTAGGAAATCTGGTTCCTGCATATTGAAATCGCCACCTAATTAATAATACAAAACCATCAGGGGTCACTCTGATTGGTCCATTTTCCTGGTAGTTATCTGCAGATTGGGTGACTTTACTAGGTATGTGTGTAACTTTTGTGTCTTTGGGTACTTCAGAATGTATAAAGAGCCATATGGATGACATTGGGAATAATGAATGTTCAGACCTATGCACCCATGTGTCTGAGTTTCATTAATACAGTCCAATCTAATTAAAACAGAGCTGGAGGTCATACACCTAAGGATGTACTGCAAGTGTCTTTATGTGTCTACGGGAGCACTAGTGACAGTCTAATGGCGTACATCCTGTCCATCTGACTCAGGAGACATCCGGAAGGCTGTTTAGTGTCTTGGGGATCCATTTAATTGGCAACTTGATCATCTTAGTACCTGCCTGCATGTGCCGGCGACATGGCAGCTCATTAAAAGTCACATTACATATGTCAGTTTTCTGATTTCTCTTAGGGTTTAGTTTGTCCAAAATCTGCTCTGAAGCAGATTGTCAGGACAAGCTATTTCCTTCCATTAGGAACTTAAATTTTCTGCACTTAGTCTAAACAGTTGTAGCATGGCAAAGCTTGCATTTGAACCCACAACCTTTTAAGTAGTGGTTCAAAGTAAGGCTGAGCGATTTGAAGATTTTATGTAATGAATGATTTAAATGTCTTCATGTCTTATTAAACATATTTAATAACTTGGTAAGCACCCCAAAGCATACTCCCGAAATATACAGTGGTGCTTGAAAGTTTGTGAACCCTTTAGAATTTTCTATATTTCTGCATAAATATGACCTAAAACATCATCAGATTTTCACACAAGTCCTAAAAGTAGATAAAGAGAACCCAGTTAAACAATTGAGACAAAAATATTATACTTGGTCATTTATTTATTGAGGAAAATGATCCAATATTACATATTAGTGAGTGGCAAAAGTATGTGAACCTCTAGGCTTAGCACTTAATTTGAAGGTGAAATTAGAGTCAGGTGTTTTCAATCAATAGGGTGACAATCAGGTGTGAGTGGGCACCCTGTTTTATTTAAAGAACAGGGATCTATCAAAGTTTGCTCTTCTCAACACGTTTGTGGAAGTGTATCATGGCACGAACAAAGGAGATTTCTGAGGACATCAGAAAAAGAGCTGTTGATGCTCATCAGGCTGGAAAAGGTTACAAAACCATCTCTAAAGAGTTTGTACTCCACCGATCCACAGTCAGATAGATTGTGTACAAATGGAGGAAATTCAAGGCCATTGTTACCCTCCCCAGGAGTGGTCGACTAACAGAGATCACTCCCAGAGCAAGGCGTGTAATTAGGGTAACTCCTAAGCAACTAAAGGCCTCTCTCTCTCCACCATGGTGTGCATGGCAGGGTTACAAGGAGAAAGCCACTGCTCTCCAAAAAGAACATTGCTACTCATCTGCAGTTAGCTAAAGATCAAGCCAGAAGGCTATTGGAAGAATGTTTTGTGGATAGATGAAACCAAAATAGAACTTTTTGGTTTAAAAGAAAAGTGTTTATTTTTGGAGAAAGGAAAAACATGCATTCCAGCATAAGAACCTTATCCCATCTGTGAAACAAGGTATTGGGTAGTATCATGGTTTGGGCCTGTTTTGCGGCATCTGGGCAGGACGGCTTGCCATCATTGATGAAACAATGAATTCTGATGATATCAGAGAATTCTAAAGGAAAATGTCAGGACAGTCTGTCCAATGAACTGAATCTCAAGAGAAGGTGGGTCACGCAGCAAGACAATGACCCTAAGCACACAAGTCGTTCTACCAAAGAATGTTTAAAGGAGAATAAAGGTAATGTTTTGGAATGGCCAAGTCAAAGTCCTGACCTTAATCAAATCAGAATGTTGGTGGAAGAACCTGAAGCGAAGAGTTCATGTGAGGAAACCCACCAACATCCCAGAGTTGAAGCTGTTTTTTCATTTGTTTCAACTGGGTTCTCTTTATCTAATTTTAGGACTTGTGTGAAAAATCTGACATATTATGCAGAATATAGAAAAATTATAATGTTTCACAAACTTTCAAGCACCACTGTGATAGCATAGGGCCCCCCACACATGGGCTAAAGAGTTCCATAGATTGGAAAAAGTGCTGAATCAAACAACAATAGCAAGGCATGTGAAATTTTTTTTTCACAATATCAATGACATTTGCCTGGATGTGGTACTTCTATAGTCCTTGTTAAAAAATACTTTTTGGATTCCGCGTTTGCTCAGATGCACACAAAATGCAGAGAGACGATTGAATCCAATTAAAAAATATCTCTGCATTTTGTGCCACTAACTGTTGAGTTTATGAGTTTATTTAATTAGCTCCACCAGACTTCAGAACCATATTAATTTTGTTTATATTGTTATTTTAATCATGGACACTGAAGTAACATGATGGTGGTACAGTTCTTTTGTACAACCTTGGAATAGAGCCAAATTGGTTTCAGAAATTGGTTCTGGATTTTACATGTCCCTTATTAAATTTCGTTGTTCTGTTTGTTTTGCTCCTTCCTGCTTATTTTCGTTAAACATTACGCTTTGAAGAGCTATCGCGCTCAAGACATGGTGGTGTCCGAAATGGACCCCTACCCCCTCATTAGTATCCCTACTCTCTTATTAGTAATACGTTATGTAGAGAGAGACTATGTTAGTAGCGCTCAAACAACACAACTGAAGTCTTCATTTCCTCACTTCTTAATATATATGGCAGCTATGGCTCATAAACAAACGGGCGAGTAGCTGAACCATGTTTTAAAGCTCTGTACACACATTAAACAATTCTGAATTAAAGTTAGTAAAAGCCACTGTGCTGTTTGGTGTTTTTGTGTTTGTGCTGCTGTCTTCATTGCGAGCTGCACTAAAATATAACCGGCACAGAATCGGTTATATGAAACTGATCGGCAATCACACAGCCCATCATGCTAAAAACCGTCCATTTCCGGTCACCAGCTGATTGATCGGTGCATCTCTACTTTTATTTCATTAAACTTGAACCCACTGTCCTGATAAACTGGGAATGCAACCCATTTTCAGATTGAGGTTAGGTAGGCATTTAATTTATTTTTACACTTATGTCATTTTAGTAGACGCCCTTATCCAGAGTGAACTGCAGTTGATACAGTCTTACAATCTAATCAGTTGTGGGTTTAAGGGTCTTGCTCAAGGAGTAGTCCATTTAAAAAAAAAAATCCAGTACCTTAACCATTAGGCTGTCACAGTCCCATGCCCACTACAAGCATCAGTATCCTGTGCTAGTCCTGGTAGTTTATTTGCAAAAATAACGCAAAGACTGGACATCCCCAGTAGTGCCACTGTCCATATTCTGGTATTATTACTGTCAGATAAATGTGTTATCATCTGGAAGTAATGCAAGCAATTGATAAATGTCACCTCTGACACTGCCCATCATCAATGAAGACATCTGACATCCACTGAACATGACTTTGAATATCAGAACATACAATACAAAGACAGACAACACATTTTTGCATGTGTTTATCCTTTGGCCTTAGATTTACATGCCAAAATGGCCAGGTAATTGTTATTTATTATTAAATGCGAATGCCGCAAGCAGAAAATCGAAGACTCCATCAAGACCAGGCAGTTTTTTCCAATCATCTATTCCTATTTTGGTGCAAATTGGTAGCCTCAGTTACTTGTTCTTTAGCTCACAGTCGTGGCACCCGGTATGGACTTCTGCCGCTTTTTTTTTATTTTTTTTTTTTTTTTTTTTGTAGTTTTTTTTTTTTTTTTTTCTGGAAAGCCATCTCCTTCAAGATTTGGATGTGTAACCGAGTGGTTATTTGAGTTCCTGTGCCTTTTGTGGAGCTCGAACCAGCCTTGGCCATTTCTCCTATGACCTCAGACCAGCCCATCTAGTACCCATAACGTTGTTCCCCACTCTGATGCTAATCTTTTGAAACTTCAGCAGATCGGCTCGACCATGTCTACATCCTTAAAATGTATCGAGGTGCTGCCATGTTATTGGCTGATTAGGTATTTGCATTAGTGTGTATTGTATATGCTGTTTGAGTAAACACTACCCATTTTTGGTAATCAGTCAAATGTTGGATGCGGGGGAGTGACATTGTCGTCGACATTTTGGAAGACTCGAGCGAGTTTGACAGATTCCCAATCATTGTGACCACGCGACTGTGTGACAGCATATCTGAAATTGCAATCTGCTGTGTACCTACTGACAGTGGAAGGACAAATCACGACCTGGCAACCAGGCGTTGGACGCTCAAGGCTCATCATTATAAGGCACTTCGTTAGGGCAGCAAAGGCCTGACAGAATCTGGTCAGGTCTGACAGAATGGCTACTGTGACACATGCTTGTTAGGGAAGCGTTGGGTCACAACACATACTACACCCCACCCTGCTGAGTATAGAGCAGGTGGCCCAGGTGCTCATACTGTTTCGGCTCACGTGCGCCTATCCTTTATACAGGCGTGTCTGTGAAGCATTCACTCCAATTTGTCTAGTTGATTTTTAATGAAGTTTGGAGAACAATTCAGGAGGGCAATCTGTCACGGTTAGAGAAGCTCACATTTTCCATTGTGCGTGTAGGGAGAAGTGAAACCGTGGCAGATTAGCGGTGCTGCTAAATGGACCATGTACGCTAGAGCTGTAAAGAGGGTTAGAGTTCAGCTCAGTCAAACAGATTCTGAGTCACTCGGTACAAAACGTGCGAAGGGAGACACCTGGTGGTGAAAAGAGATTTAGAACCGCGCCTTCGTTTTAAAGTTGCACTCTTTTTGTACTAACTCGTTAGAAATTAGGACACTCAGTATTTTCTTTTTTCTTTTTTCAATTAATAAAACCCTATATTGCTCCACGGCAGGAAACGCAGTTCAATATGGTGCAAATCTTCCATTTCTGTAACCATTAACAAGTTCTGATACCTCGCAAAAACACGAATGGATCATCAAGACGGATGTACAAACTTTTGCACATGATCAACTTCATGTGGTAGGGGGACTGTGGTGGCCTAGCAGTTAAGGTACTGGACTATGGACCATAAGGTCCAGGGTCCAAGTCCCACCTCTGCCAAGCAGCCATCGTTAGGTCCTTGAGCAAGACCCTTAACCCACAATTGGTTGGATTGTAAGATTGTATCAGTTTTAAGTCGCTCTGGATAAGGGCATCTGCTAAATAACATGAATGTTAATAAATGTAAATGTGGCGTCTTTTATAGCTCTGCGATAAGAGCTAGCTGCTCGACAGAGCAGTTCTGAGAACCTGCATTTAAACCCTGGGCTAATCATTAACGTGAAGGTCCGATGGGTCGGGTATGGGGGTTTGAGATGGATTAGGATTCCATCCAGGGAGCACCTTCACTTTTTATTTAGAATATAAGTAAAACATCGCTTGACCAGGCGTGCCCAAACTTTTGCCTGAAACACTACACTCACTGGCTGTTAGACACAAATACAGTTTATGTGCACTTCGATAGAAGATTACTGACTGTTTATAAATGCTGTCTCTTAAATTAAATACCTTGCCTTACTTGTACATCTTGTACTATTATGTGTCATATTCCCAATAATATGTAGACATCCTGCAGTTATTTTAGCCACACTCTCCTACGCGTCATGTAGAAGTACAGTGATGTATTGTATCTTTATCTCTGAACAATGTGTGATATTGTCCTCTAGTTCTGTCAGCTCAGTGTTGGCTTGATATCTTTGCTTGGCTGATTGTTTGAACACTGCAGTGACCTTGAGGTGTTTAGACATCCCAGCTACACTGCTGTACATTTATTCCAGCCTGACACACTGTACCAGGAATGGTATTACCATGTCCAGTGTCACGGCCGTTCTAGGATTGTATACCTGCCAAAATAAATAGGCTCAGGGTTTTCATATGGGGCAAATTGTTTCAGTTTTGAGTTTGAGTGTGATTGACTGTGGTTTATTTTTTATTTTATTTTTTATTTTTTTTGTTTTCTTTTAAGCGTTTTTTATGAAATTGCACCTTATGCAATCTGAACAGCGTATAATATACTTACTATTGCAAGTGTATGGAATAATTGCAGACTGCCGGGTATTGACTTGAATATCCGAGATTACTGCAGTGTTTTTCATACATTTAATTATTTAATACTTTTTACTATTTAAGATGGTAAAATTCAGGGACTTGCAGTGAGGTCAAAGGCAGGTGAGGAACTGGACAGATAGTCAGATTTACACATATGAACCGCCAAGGGATTAAATTATTAAATTCTCAATAACTTGGTTTGAGTAGCAGTAGTTTTTTGCTATTTAATATGGCATATATACACACACGCATACATATACACTATGTGTGTGTGTGTGTGTGGTTGTGTGTGTGTGTGGTGTGTGTGTATATATATATATATATATGTATATATCTATATCTATTATGTCGGTCTCTCTAGTCTATTCTGTCTATATATCTCTCTAATATATATTATCTATCTATATCTATATATATACTCTATCATCCACCCATGTCTTATCTATGTATGTATGTCTCTCTCTCTCTCATATCTCTCTTCTCTCTCTCTTCTCTATCATTCAGGTATATACATAGGTCTCTTCTCTCTACTATATCTGTGTCTCTCTCTTTTTTTGTCTCCTCTCTCATCTCTCGTCTCGCTATCTCCTCGTCTCTCTCTCTCTCTCTGTGTGTCGCTCTCTCTCTCTCTCATCTCTCTCTCTCTCTCTCTCCTCTCTCTCTCTCTTGTGTGTCTCTTCTGTGTGTCTCTCTCTCTCTCTCTCTCTCTCTCTCTCTCTCTCTCTATCTCTCCTCTCTCTCTCATCTCCTCTCTCTCTCTGTGTTGTGTGTGTGTGTGTGTGTGTTGTGTGTGTGTGTGTGTGTATGTCCTCTCTCTTTCTATCTCTCTCTCTCTCCTCTCTCTCGACTCTCTCCTCTCTCTTCTCATCCCTGTCTATGTATATGTGGTGTGTGTATGACCACTCAATCAAGGAGTGGTTCTGCAGTCCACTTCTCAGTACCTTGCTTTCTGGATGATGTTTTGGTCACTTTTGAATGTTGGTGGTGCGTTCACACTCGTGGTATCATGAGACGGACTCTACAACCCACACAAGTGGCTCAGCCTAGTGCATGCTCACATCCATGATGCACACCAATGCGAGCTGTGGCAAGAAGGTTTGCTTTGTGTCTGTCCAGCGTAGTGTCCAAGCGAGGCTGGATGTGATACCAGGAGACAGGCCAGTACACCAGGAGACATGGAGGAGGCCGTAGGAGGGTCAACAACCCAGCACCAAGGACCGCTACCCACCCTCCGCCTTTGTTGTGCAAGGAGGAACAGGAGGAGCACTGCCAGAGCCCTACAAAATGACCTCCAGCAGGCCCAAATGTGGCATTTGGTCTGCAAAAACGGTTTATAAACCGACTCCATGAGGATGGTATGAGGGCCCAACGTCCACAGATGGGGGTTGTGGTCACACCCAGCCCAACGTCGTGCAGACACTTGGCATTTTGCCAGAGAACACCAGGATTGGGCAAATTCGCCACTGGCGCCCTGTGGCTCTTCACAGATGAATAACCCTAGATGAATGCAGGTTCACACTGGATCACATGTGACAGACATGACAGAGTCTGGAGACGCCGTGGAGAGAGATCTACTGCCTGCAACATCCTTCAGCTGACCGGTTTGGCAGTGGGTCAGTTATGGTGTGGGGTGTGGCAAATTTCTTGGAGGGCCGCACAGCCCTCCATGTGCCGCCATAGATACCCGTCTCAGTGCGTCTTACCCTGCCATTAGTAACAATGAGCGCGGGTGCAGTAGGGAGTAGTGTGTAGATCACTCAAGATTTGAGCCGAGTGCCGTTGAAGGGGGGCCCGTCTGGCCACTGCTTGCAGTGTGTGCGACGTGTGGTGTTCCTCCGAATGCAGCAGCTAGACCTCCACTATACTACAACAAACACTCTGCATCAGATCTCGTGTCTAGAGTCACCTCGCCCCATTTGGAGGGCCGCACAGCCCTCCATGTGCTCAGCCAGAAGGTAGCCTGACTGCCATTAAGGAACGAGATGAGATCCTCAGACCCTGTGGAACCAAGTGTGGTGCGGTAGGCGCTGGGCCAGCTCCTAATGCGGACATGCTACTCTCTCATGTATGCTGGTGGGTGTCCTGCCGATGAAGGCAATTGAAGCCTGATGGGACTGGCCTGGTATATGACGGGCCTTTATAGCACTGTATGTGTGTGTGTGTGTGTGGGTGTGTGTGTGTGTGTGTGTGTTTGTGTGTGGGTGTGTGTGTGTGTGTATATATCTTATATATAATATATATATATATTGGTGTGTGTGTGTGTGTGTGTGTACATACCACTCTATATATATATTATATATATATGTATATATGTATATGTGTATATATAGATATATACACACAACACACACACACCACACACACACCACACACACATATGTGGGTGTGTGTATGTATTAAGTGTGTGTTGTGTGTGTAACTGTATTGAGTGTGTGTGTGTATGTATTACGTGTGTGTGTGTGTGTGTATGTCTTAGGGTGTGTGTGTGTGTGTGTGTGTGTGTGTGTGTGTGTGTATGTATTAATGTGTGTGTGTTGTGTATGGTTATATATGTGTGTGTGTGTGTGTGTGTGTGTGTGTGTGTGTATATATATATCGCTTGTATGAAAAATGGCAAAGCACATCGCCTGAATCCATTGCGCTGTGTGTGTGTGTGTATTTTGCAGCTATGCTTTTTTTATACGGAAGAGGCGCTGTAAAAGCTGCCTTTAGATACTACATTCCTCAAAATGAAGACGAGCTGGAGCTCAAGAACGGGGATGTCATTGAGGTTCTGGGAGAGGTGAGGGATTTTTCAGGATCATTGTCACATGTAGACTCTTCTTAAATGTGTTTTGATGTTTAGATGTATGGGTTATTATATTATATAATTATTCTGGAGGATAACGAAAGAATGTGTCTTTGCTGGTGTGTTTGTAGGTGGAGGAAGGCTGGTGGGAAGAGGCGCTTCTCAATGGCAGGACCGGGAATGTTCCCTTCAAACTTCACGAAAGAGTTCCTGACAGAAAACAGAGGAGATGGCAAACCCACCTGAGGATGTACGCAGCACAAAGAACAAGTCATATAAAAATATTGAGGAAAAAACATCACACAACAAGTTCACCTGAGTGGTAAAACTCGCGACTTAATGACCTCTGTGCATATAAGGAGCGCAGCACCAGCCAAACGTTTGCTCATCATTCAGTCTGTTCATGCTGATTGCGCATGTGTTAATTGATACTGTGTGTTTAATAAAATGGTTTCCTGAGGCTACAATGTTTTAGATGTTGTATTATGTAATGTTCTAGTACGTAAATAATACGGGTCAAATATGTTAATAATAGGATAATAACCCTATCAGAACACTGCTGTATATGCGAATTGGATGTTAGGCAGCGCATACCTCTACATGGGTTGCCAGGTTTGTAGTACAGTGCCTTTTCAAAAGCACAATTCCAGGTAAAATAAAACAAAACAATGCATGCTTACTGGAACTGTAAAATAATTAGGAAAAACCTGGCAACTTGGCAGACCTGAACTGGAAACAGGTAGTGTCTAATCTACATGGACCACCCGGCAAATGGACTTGTAAGCAGACGAGCCAATTAGAGAGTTCAGCTCGACCTATCAGCACCCACGTGCCATGCAGCGGCCTGTTTTTGATTGGCTCTTTCGTTGAATGGAAACAGATGTGTGTACGTGTGTAAATGTGTGTGTTCTGTGTATGTGTGTCGTCAGCTGAGGATACTTGGTGCTGACTCAGCTCTCAAGCTGTCTGGCCCACAAAGCGTTCTTTATAAAAAAAAAAAAAAAAACCAGGAACGCTCAGACCAACACGAGCGCATTAATAATGTGCTTTTTATACTCCAGCTTATTTTCCACTTCCTGTATCGTGTGTTTGTTGCTGTATGTGCTGTAGGTGTGAAGGACAGCACCGGATCGGAGAGTGATGGGGGCGACAGCAGCAGTGCACGTTCAGATGCAGGCAGCGTGGCCTCCAACACCGAGATCCAGCCCAAGAAAGTGCGAGGCTTCGGATTCGGGGACATCTTCAAAGATAAGCCGATCAAACTCCGGCCCCGATCTATGGAGGTGGAAGAGGTGGAGAAGGTCAGAAATCAGCAGGTCCAGACAATCCTTTAGATATTAAAAAAAGTGTTTACATGAGGACATTATTCCTTTTTAGCCTCTGCGAGGATCAAGCTTCAGTATGACATTTCCACAAATTTTTATTCCAGTCTACAGCATTGAGCAGGCATCTTTATCCAAAAGGGCTTACAGACAAGTTCACGATTGGATTGTCTCACGATTATCGATTTTACATTCAATAAAAGACATTCCTTTTTTATTTCTGTAGTATAAACAATACCAAGCAATGCACACTTTCTTGTGCAAGTTTGTAAACAATAAACTTTAGAAATTACTTTAGAAATTAAACCCTGAAATTAAAAGAAATGACTAGAAATAGAGGTTTAAATTGTAAACAGAATGCTGTATTGTAGCTTCACCATATCTTAAATAACCGAGTGAAAACATTTCCTTTTTGTTTCTGAAGAATGACAATGAAAAACTAGATCTACATTTCTTGAAGTGTCCCAATATTTTTGACCATGTATGTTTGTGTCCTAATACTTTTGGCCACGTGGGTTTTGTGTTCCAATTTTTTACCCTTGGCCACGTCTAGGTTTCTGTCCCAATCCTTTGTGTACAAGTGAGTTTCTGTCTCAATACGTTTGGCCACGTGTGGGTTTCTGTGCCAATACTGTTGGCCACATGTGAGTTTCTGTCCCAATACTTTTGGCCACATGTGAGTTTTGTGTCTCAATACTTTAGGCCACATGTGGGTTTCTGTCTCAATACTGTTGGCCACATGTGGGTTTCTGTCCCAATACTGTTGGCCACATGTGAGTTTTGTGTCTCTTTAGGCCACATGTGGGCTTGTGAGTTAATGACTGAAAACAAAGTGTCACAGGCTCTCGTTCCTGTCCGTCATCCTTTCGGGGGCATACACTGGTTCTTGATTCTTACTTTCGTTTCTTTCTGAGGGCTTTTCTTCTTTGCAAGGGAAATGTTTGAAGCTCTTGAATCATGCCTTGAAGCCCGCCGCTAAGCTGTTCAGTTTAGAATGCATGGTGGCAGTTGAGCTCTTGCATCTGGTGTGTTTCAGTCAGTCAGTCAGGAAGCGCATTTAGGGCTGGAGGCTGTTGGTAGGGGGTCTCGTTTTCATCCTCCTTATTGTTTCAGTTTGAGGAAACAGGAAACCGTTCCAACCATTTCTGGTGTCTCTTGGGCTAACCCTAACCCGTCTGTTTGCGAACATATTGTATTGCTGTATTTCATTAACGCTTTGGAGCTGCAGTGAATCTGTACTGTGGCTTCTATAGTGCTCTAAGGGTGTGGTCACATTTGGCAAGATTTGGTTCAGTTAGTTAAACACTGGTGATCTGTATTGTCTTCATTGTTAGTTAGCAAATGCATAAAGCAACATCAAGCTAAATGTAAAGCCTGATAGTTCATAAGACTCATTTGGTAATTGAGCGAGTCATAATCCAAATATTTGATTATTAGTTTCCATAATTGATAGATTATTCGACAATCAACAATCGACGGTCATTTGTTGCAGCCCTACTGAGTATGCGTGTGTGTCCCTTGCTACGGATTGGCAACCTGTCTAGGTTTGATTCCCACCTCGCACCCTCTGCTGCCGGTTAGAACCCAGTGTCACACAAATCTGAATTGGATTAAGTGGGTATGAAATTTAATAAATAACCTCGGTTCTCGCCCACCTTGGAACTCATCGAATTCGGTTCTCTAGGCATTTTGACTAGAAAGATTTGTCTCGGTTCACGTCGTTTGCTCAGTACTCGGCGCACTTGCTTAAACTTGTATGAGTCAAGCCGAGGCACTCCTTTTAGCTGAAACTCAATTCATGATTCACGATTCAGTCCACAGTGATTCAGATTCACAGTAGCCCTTGCTCAGTGTTTTTCTTTATGTTTACATCTACAGCACTGTTTTCTTAATGAAAATACGTTCCCATGTGTCCTAAACTGGTTAGTAATGAAAGCCAACCGAAAGGAGAATTTTCTAGAAAGGAAAGTAAATCACAGGCAACCGAAAGGAAAACTGGAATTCAGGTTGAGCAGTTAGAATTAGCAAATTACATGAGATTTGTCAAAACTTTCTTATAAAATAAGCTTTGTGATAATGTAATTGTTAATTGCTCCGCTATTGTACAGTAGAGACTATATTAAACTATAAAATTTGTCGGAACGTATCCACTTGGTAAATCAGGGAGCACCTGTACAGTACAACCCCATTAATGCATACAATGCCTTATACAGTGTGGATTTTCTGGGGGCTTGGACAGATTCATTCAATTTACATTATTCCTTATGGGGAAAATTTGCTCGGTACTCACCGTTTTCGGTTCTTGACAAGCCTTCTGGAACGAATTAACGACGAGAACCGAGGTACCACTGTATTTGATAGGTGATTGACTTATTATGCCATTCAGTGTGATATTTCCTTTTAATCTTAATGTCCATTCAGCTTTGTGGTCAGTCTTCAGGAGTCCTGATGTAACACATGACTTGTAGCACAAACATAGCATGTCAGAAGCAATCGGTACTAAAGCTTTGAACATTTGCATGCTGCTACTTTTCCATAATATGGAAATCTAGCTTTTCAAATCAGTCTGGGACTCAATGGGCCACAAACAAATTTATTGAGACGATGTTCTTTCCATAACCCTGCCCCCAACCCCCTCCATCCTCAGATGGTTCTCCGTCATTCTCAGTCTGCACGTCCTCTCGCTCGTATTCTGTCTATGTCCTCTCTCTCTCTCTCTCTCTCTCCTTCTCTCGCTCACTTCGCTGCCTCTAAGGAGCAGCACTAAAACAGAAGTAACACTGGGAGCGTGTGACCCATGAGGAGTGAACAGCAGCAAGACTGAAAGTTTCTCTAAACCTCATACACACAAACATACACAGTTTCACCTGTAGCTGTAAAATCTCAAGGATCTGATTTGGCTCTGAGAAAACAAGAAAGGATTCTGGAAAACCCAGGTAATTTACCACTTTACTTCCCAGCTGTCACTGTCTTTGCTCTTTGGCTTTCTTTTTTGTCTCTGCTGTTCCTAGTCTAATGTGACGACCCTGTTGAAGAGCTTGCCATTAGATCTGATGTGTGAAAGCTTTTTGTGGTGGTTGATGATGGAAGAAAGGGGGTTTACAAGGGATGGAGTTTGTGTTAGCAGGAAGTCTGCAGGTCACAGTACGGCTGTCTGAATCCCCTACAGGATTGCACAGGATCCAGATGTCGCTCAGATGTCATGCTGACGTTCCTGTAGCCGTTCCTACACTCCCCGAGCACCTGACTTTCATTAGTCAGTCGCCGCCATGGCCATCCTAAACGAGACCCAGAGAGTGAGAGAGGGAGATGTGGGAAGGTCACTTTCTTGACTGTGGAGAGCAGTGTGTGTACGGGCTGAATTAAGCATACTGGGTAGTAGTTTGTTTATGCTGGGTTGGAACGGATCCCCTGGCCATGTTTGTGGAAGGAGACTAGGTCCTGCAGAGAAATCCTGTATGTACAGTATGCTATTCACTCACTGCCTCATACTCGGTTATGTTACCTACTATAAATGCTCATGTTGAAATAGGACTGGGTGCCATTAATAATGATATATGCAAGATATAGGTGTATTTGTGTAAATTCATGATGTCTTTGAGTATTGTGGATTCAGCAAGATGCCAGTGATTATATAACACTGTAATGAATACAGTGCCTGTAGAAAATCATTGTGAACCTTTTAAAACAGTCACTTTTTTTTGTTTTGTGGTCTAAAATGGGCGACCTGGTGGCACAGCAGTTAGCACGGCTGTATCTCGGCTCCAGTGTCCTTGGTTCGATCCTGACCTCGTACTCCACTTGTCTGGAATTTGCATGTTCTGCGCGTGTCCGCGTGGGTTTACTTCGGCTGCTCCGGTTTCCTCCCACAGTCCTAAGACATTCATTGTGTTAATTGATTATGCTAAATTGGGCCAATTGGAGTACAAAAATGGAAATGACGAAAATGAGTACTGAGCAAATTTTTGCCATAAAGAATAATGTAAATTGAATTCATCTGTTCTAGACCCCCAGAAAATCCACACTGTATAAGGCATTATATGCATTATTGGAGTTGTATTGTACAAGTGATCCCTGATTTATGATGGAGATATGTTCAGACAAATCCATCACAAGTTAAATGTATCATGAACCGATGAGTTTAACGAGTGTTTGTATCATAGCGGAGATATGGAAAGGTTTCTATAACAAATAATAAGTCTCTTAATGTTTAAAACACTTGCATTAACATAAAGTTGGCAAAAATCATTAACACAAAGCTTATTTTATTGTAAAGTGTTGAACAATCTCATGTAGTTTAGTGTGTGATAGATTGAAAGTGAAAATGCTTCCTCTATTAGTGAACTCTTCGGCGCTAGCATAGCTGCTAATTCTAACAGCAGATTGTGTTCTGGAGGATTCAGGACAGGATTTCCATTTTGGTTGGGTATCAGTACTATCCTTTGTAGATTAGTGTAGACTTATTTGCACTAAGAATACAGTACTGTAGATGAAAATAAATAAAAACACGGTGTAAACAGTGCAGATCTTCACTGGGAGAGAGCTATTGTGAGACTGAATCACTGTGTACTGAATCGTGAATTATGAATCGTGAATCGAGTTTGGTCTGAAACGAGTCACGTGGCTTGACCCATACAAGTCTAAGCAAGTTCAGCGAGTGCCGAGCAAATGACGAGAGCTCTCGACAAAATGTGGCGAGAACCGAATTTAACAAGTTCCGAGGTGGTCGAGAACTTGAGGTATCATTGTATCTAGTGTTCTTGTGTAACCTTATGTCTATCATTAAATAGCCATTGATGCTGAAAGTGATGTCGAATAAACAAACAAGTAAACAAAGCAGTGGTCTAAAATCAAAACCAATTAACACCTTTTTACAT
Organism: Ancistrus triradiatus; assembly: GCA_025084515.1. NCBI lineage: Eukaryota > Metazoa > Chordata > Actinopteri > Siluriformes > Loricariidae > Ancistrus > Ancistrus triradiatus. Next base: position 31,090 of record JAJAGP010002398.1, on the reverse strand, counting down.
TATATACCTTACGTTCAAGTACGAGCGCTCCCTGTTTTGTGATGGTTTGGTTTTCAAGTTTTCGACTTTACAATGGGAATCTGATCCCCATAACTAAACATTAAGCTGAAACCTTATTCTGAATTTCAATTTTTTCCCAGGCAAGCGATACACAGTACGATACTCTTTGTAGATGCTGGGAATCTGGGCAGCAGTGCCAGTGGACTAACCATTTTATTTTGTTTTTCACTTTGAGTACAATATTCCATAAATGACATGCGATATTCAGCACTTTGTTATAAAATAAGCTATGTTTTAAAGATTTTACTGTAGTTTAATAGAAGCGTTTTAAGCATGTTTACTGTAGTCTACACTATGATATATACAGTTTATATTAAACTCCTCGGTTTACAACATACCCCAATCATAAGTCACCTTCAAAGAAAAGTAATAAACATGATAAACTAGAATACCGTATTTTCCGGGCTATAAAGCGCACCGGGTTATAAGGTGCATGAAATGAAAGAAAACTCTTAAGTTCCGTCGGAAGCTCAGTTTGTTCTTCTTTACCTGGCGCAGGGCGTCTTCTTGCTTCCCTCCACTTCCGTACCATTGATTCGTTAATGTTGAATTCTCTCGCAGCTGCTCTATGTCCATGTTGTACTGCGTGACTGATAGCGTTGAGTTTGAAATCCGCTTCGAAAATGAATGAATGAATGCACACACCGTAATGGTGAAGCACAGATCGTATTACTCCGCTATGCTGCGCACTACAGTGGCTATAAGCTTCGTAACTTACCAAGGCTGTGCTAAAACATTTTGACAGATTTATGAGCGCCGTGTACCCATCTACAATCGGTTCTAGGTCAGAAGGCTCAACCAGAATTAATTCATACATTAGACGCACCGCATTTTAAGGCGCAATGTCGATTTTTGAGAAAATTAAAGGATTTTAAGTGCGCCTTATGGTCCGAAAAATACGGTATTAGGGTTGGAAACATGATCAGTCTTTCTTGTAGAGCCATATTTTGCATTAATTACAGCTATTAGTCATTTTAGATACGTGTCTATCAGCTTTTCACACCTGCAGTAGATTATGGAATATTTGTCCAGTCTACTGCTATCTGATCTATATTGAACATGTGCCATGCTGAGAATCACTGTTTTCAGTACAACACATTCTGCCAATGTTTGTCTGTGGACAGTCCATGTCTATTTGCTTTGTGTTTTGGACCTGGTAGTTATGAGTGTGGCTGAAATACAGTAACAGAATTCACCAATTAGGAGGAGCGTCCACAAACCTTACGCCACATAGTGTATTTCTGTACATTGTAACAAGGCAATTACTTTTTCCACGTCTTTTCCAGAACATTTTTAATATGCATTCAAATTTCAAGTTTATCACATTGAAGTTTGTTCTCTGCAAAGCATGTGTTAATGTTTTCTAAAGTCAGCATTTTCACTGGGGTATCACGTCCGCATTGACAGTGTGTATTTTGTACATGCAAAGATGACAAGCGCTATACAAGAACAATGGCTGGGTACATTTGGATCCTTTTTTCCAACATTGATTCCACATCATTGTCCAGCTCTATATGGTGTGCATTGTGGTTTTTGGGCATATTCGTTACTTCTACTTAAATATAGACCATTATTGTGCACACCTACTGTACTGTCAGCTTCTGCCATGATTACAGTTTGCACAATGGCTAGAACGGGTGGGTGTGATAAGTGTGTGGGGTGCTAACTCTCCCCTTCTACCACAGCAGCTAACAGCCAAGAAGTCGGCCCCTGCTGTTCCTCAGGACACCATGAAGACAGAGCCTGACAACAAGGCCAAAGGTAACTGAATGAAGCACTGATGAAGTTAATAACCTTAATAATAAGGATAATAACTTTATGGGACCTGGGACCACGTGTTTTTACAATCGAAATCTTACCCAGTAGAGCACCAACATTATCCAAAGCAAAACAAACAATCTGGAGTCACTGCTACTACCAAAGCACCGTGTAATAATATTCAATTATGCGCCATACTGTAAAGCAACATCTCTTATACCTCATCAGTATATATCTTTTATGCGGACAACGTGCAATTAGTGGTTATGTGCAGTAACCTATTACAACTCTGTATATTTTTTCCATATATTCTATTTTATTGTATAGTGCTTTTTATCTCATTATTTTTAAAGTGTGTGTATACTTGTATTTATTCTGTTTCTTCCTTCTTGGTGCCGTAACAAGATAATTTCCCCCTGTGGGATAATAAAAGGCTATCTTATCTTATCTCATCTTATGTATTCGAACAGACATGGTCTGAACTGATGATATGCGGTGCATACTCTAAACACAGTCAGTGAAAGAGAGAAATATTGTAAATAGTATGCAATTATCGAACAGTGGTGCCAAACTTAATGCTTGAGTTCAAAACTGTGAATTATAGACACACCTGTATTTTGGGAAAATACCACCCCAGGTGTAAGGGCAGGGCTTAATTCCAGATTCTAGTCTGTAGTCTGAATTGCAATGTACAGTAATTTTAGCTCGTCACTACACGTGTTACTCATCCCTGAATACAGTTCTTGGTGTAGAACTATCCATTTGGTGTTTTATTTAGTTTATATGATAGGTAAGTGATGTCATGCACGTATTATTTTTATACTTGTTTATCTTCAGATGATAAAGTACAGTTTGTGTGGGCATCGCTCATTTAGTGTCTGTGGGCGTCCAGTACTTCTGGAGAGTGTGATCCTCAGCTTGGCTGTGTGTCTGACGTTGCGTACTGATGTCTGATGTGTGTTTATTTCTGTTCACAGCAAAGGAGTTCTGCAAAGTGCTTTTCCCATACGAAGCCCAAAACGAGGATGAACTGTCTATTAAGGAGGGAGATATTGTTACCATTGTTAATAAGGTAAGGCAGAATTGTGTCTTATGCCATGAATGCGTCACACAGCACAGACTGTGCATGCGAACAGAGGAAAGAGAATTGTATGAATCCCCAGTAATATTACATCTATGACAGTATGCATGGCATAAATGATAAGCTTACATCAGTATCAGATATCAGTATTGACTAATGCTGAGACCCTTGATATTAAATGCAAAAAAATGGGAATGGTGTTGGCCTGTAAGTGATGGCCTGTACAGTAGATGAAGTGGTGCAGGTGATGGCCTGTAGGTGATTTCCTATAGGTGATGGCATGTAAATCAAGGAGTGAAGATGGTCTGTAAATGAAGGAGTGCAATTGATGGCCTGTAGGTGATGGAGTGAAGGCGATGGCTTGTAGATGATTTCGTGTAGGTGGTGGCCTTAAGGTGATTGTCTCTAAATAATGGCGTGTAAATGAAGGAGTGTAGGTGATGGTCTGTAATTGAAATGGTGGAGGTGATGATCTGTAGATGATGGCCTGTATGTCATGGCCTGTATTGATATCCTGTATGTAATGGTCTGTAGGTGATGGCTTGTAAATGAAGGAGTCAGTGTGATGGCCTGTATATGGAATGAAGGTAATGGGCCGTAAATGAAGGAGTGTATGTGATGGACTGTAGGTGTTGGTCTGTAGGTGCTGCCTTTAAGGGACATGCTTTTAGGAGATGGTCTGGTTTTTTTTTGCCAAGATACCAAGTCAGTATTCCTGTGCAAATAGAAACTCGTAACGTTGCCTCTGATTGACTGCCTGTAAGTACTGACCTGCTACTGACAGCCAATAAAGGTCTGTAGGGTTTTCCCTAAAGGGCATTGGCTTATAGTTTGTGCACACATACCAAGTCCGTGTTCATGTGCTTATTCCATAACGTTTCCTGTACTTGTTGGCCTTTAGATGGCATATCCTGTAGACGTGAAAGTGACCACTTTTAGTTGACGCCGTTTAAGTGAAAGCCATGTCAGTGTTCCTGTACAAATGAGCTCACTGCATGTTTGTGTCTGTGTTTGGTTTGTATGTGCAGGATTGTGCTGATGCTGGTTGGTGGTTAGGTGAACTAAACGGTAAAAGGGGTGTGTTCCCAGACAACTTTGTGAAGCTCATTGTTCCTGAAGTGGAAAAAGAGGTAAGATTCCACTCTCGCAGTCTTGTGGGTCTAAGGCTGCAGCAGATCGTTTGCCACAGATGGCCTCAGTCTCTGATCAGAGTGAGAGCTTCAGCAGTACAAGCGTACATGTTCACACACCGACACGCACTCTTCTGCCCTGATCCTTTGCCTTCCTGTATACCCATGACCCAGTAGAGTAGAATGTCTTTGTTCTATGTGTTGGCTAAAGGGGACTATTTTTATAAGTTGTAGTGTATGTATTTGTGTGTGTTTGTGTTTAACAATGGGTATGTGCTTACAGAGGCCTAAGAAACCACCTCCCCCTGCAGCACCGACTAAACACATCACAGGTAACCCCCCTCCAGTGGCCTCGCTCATCACTTCTGCTTCACACCATCAAATAATAGCTCGTTTTTGTTTATATTTTTGTTGCTTTATTTTATATTGCTGTTTAACTTCTGCTTGGAAGTTCGCAGGAGAGCTTACCCACAGATTACACACAATGTATTGCAGGAAAAGGAGTGCAAAAACAACCAAATATAGAGATGAATGCACTATTTATAATCATATTATAGTACTGTGCAAAAGTTTTAGGCCACCATTAGATTTGTTGTTTTAGGAATGGTAAAATGACCATATATAACTAGGGGTATAACGATACACTCTGCTCACGATTCGATTCACGATACTGAGTTTGATTTTGATTTCTGAAGTGTAAACAATGCAAAACAGTGCACATTTTCTTGTACAGAAATAGTTTGTCCACTGCATTTTAAATAATTGTAACGACTAGGAATATAAATAACTAAGCGCTATCTTAAATTCGATATAGGCAACACCTGTGGCCTTAGGATGTCCTGTACATATCGCTGAGCTGTTAGTGTCCCTTGTATCTCAAGATATGCTGTATATGTCGTATGGTTGAGCCATCTGGTGTTCAAAAAATGCAACTGAATTAGATGTTACAAAGAGAACGCACATGATATGTAAACGATGCACATCCCTATATATAACATATTGTCAACGACTGGACCCAAAAAATTCCAACTTGGGTTCACTTTACATACTGTAGCATTTTACCCCATTCCCCTTGTGAAAATGTGCTATTACCCTTCCAAAAAGACCATTCCTGATCAAGCTTCTCCAGACTGTAGCATCCTTACTTGGCATCCTTACTCATTATAAGGGGAGATCACAACAAATACTTGCCAGTTGCCAATGTAGGCCTATTTTTTTTCTGTTTTTGTATTGTTTTGTTTTGTTTTAATACTGCATACACATTGCATTCTAATATAGTTCTAAAAGAGACTGAAAGTTAAATATATATGGTCATTATACCATTGCTAAAACAATTGTACATCTAATCGAATGGTGGCCAAATACTTTTGCACAGTACAGTGTAAGACTATAGATCCAGCTATACAGACTGAGCTACATGAGACATGCTCAGGTCTGCGGGAGCTTGTTTCCTGACTGCACTGTGTACTGCTCCCCAGAAAAAAAGCCAGAGGTTAAAAAGATTCCCCCTGAAAGACCGGAGTCCCTTCCACAGCGAGCAGAGGACAAAGGTAGCATGGAGAGCTCAAAGCTTTCTCTGAGAGCTCAACCCCGTAGAGCTCAGACTAATCCAAAGCTTTCCTTAGGTTCTTCTCACAATCTGACTTTTTAGTCCATGCTTTATGCAAGTGTGTGTGTGTGTGTGTGTGTGTACATCAGAAGTGTGTCTTGTTTTGCAGTGTAGTAACAAAGCTGCTTCCACGGCTGTTACAACACTCACTTTCTTTCCTATTTCATCGTTTATTGCAAAAGCTAACAACGTACTAACTACAGCAAAGTGCTACTGTGGAACGCTTCCTCTAACCACTGATGGAGAAAACAGCAATGGTGTTCATGATGATGATGATGATGATGATGATTGTGTAGGTGAGGAGATCAAGTTAGCAGAGGTGCAGAAACCAGCGCTGCCTGCCTTCCCACCAAAGAAGCCTTTACCCCCGAAGAACAGCAACTCACAGAACCGCGGCTCCTCACTGCCCCCCAAACGACCAGAAAGACCAGCCATGCCCAATGTCCAGTCAGTCCTGCTTTCACTCTTTCACTCACTTACAAACATGAGTCCATTACGTAACCTGACCATAAATCATGAATCAATTCCTAGTCCTTGTTTATTAATGTATTGCAGAAGTCAGTGGGTATTTGGTTACATTATGTTTTCTCACAGGTCTGACAGTCCTGGTGTAACTCCAGACCGGCACTCTTCAGACAAACCCAATGATATAGGTGAGAAAGTGTATGAACACACATTACGGTATATCAGCTTTATACTGAAAATCAGTAATCATATTACACTCTTCATAATAACATTCTATTGCAGTGTGAGGCTGGGACACACCGTTTGTTTAACAATGTGTGAAATCTTGTGTAATGTTAGAATTACCATATAATTAAAAACTGAATAAAACAAATGTGGAAGATGTAGATCTTTTTCTGTTCATTTCCTGATCACCATTCATTGTAATGAGTCTGTGGTTTATAAAGCAGGTTAAGGGACTAGAACACCTTAAATGTTATAGCAGGAATTTTAATAAAAGGAATTACGGTAGCAGGATTCAACTATATTTCAGTATTTTGTCTTTCTATTGAACGTACGTCAATTTTTATTAAGCAGCTTTGTGTATATGTTTGACCGTTAGTTTGAACTTAGAGTAAAAAAAGGTTATTTGCAAGGATTATATTATGACCTGTTTAAACTCAAGGTATTCGTTGAGATGGTAATAAGATATATATATTCTTATATATATTCTTCTTATTTGCTCTGGTGATGGACAGACTAACAGATGAGGTCAGACAGGAATCGCTGTGGACTATGATGTTTGCAGACGACATTGTGATCTGTAGTGAGAACAGGGAACAGGTAGAAGAGAACTTGAAGAGGTGGAGGTATAATCTTGAAAGGAGAGGAATGAAAGTCAACTGTAGTAAGACAGAATACATGTGTGTAAATGAAAGGGAGGCAGGTGGAACAGTCAGGCTACAGGGATCAGTGGTCACAAAGGTCCAGGAGTTCAGGTACTTGGGATCAACTGTCCAAGGAAATGGGGAGTGTGGAAAGGAGGTAAAGAAGAGAGTACAGGCAGGATGGAGTGGGTGGAGAAGAGTGTCAGGAGTGCTGTGTGAAAAAAGGGTCGCAGCAAAAGTGAAAGGAAAGATTTATAAGAGAGTAGTGAGACCCAGCCTTGGTTGAATGGCTTAGAGACAGTGGCACTGACAAAGAGACAGGAAGCAGAGGGAGGGTGGCAGAACTTAAGATGTTGAGGTTCTCTTTAGGAGTGTCTAGGGTGGTGGACAGGATTAGGAATGAGATCATCAGAGGGACAGCAAATTTGAGAGGGAAGACTGAGATGGTTTGGACATGTGCAGAGGTGGGATAGTGGATATATTTGGTAGGAGATGTTGGAGATGGAGCTGCCAGGCAAGAGACCGGAGAGGAAGACCAAAGAGGAGTTATTTGGTAGTGGGTAAATGAAGATATGCAGGGAGTTGGGGTGACAGTAGAGGACGTGGAGGACAGGGTGAGGTTGGAAACGGTTTAACTCGCTGTGGTGACCCCTGATAAAGGGAGAAGCCGAAAGAAGAAGATATCTATCTATCTATCTATCTATCTATATATATATATATATATATATATATATATATATATATATATATATATATATATATATATATATATACACACAAAATCATCATTTATAGGGTGTTTTATTGGAAGGCGAGTGTCACAAACCCTAACATTTAATTTGAACTTATGAATATAATGCTTAAACATTTCATTTTTGCACCATTTTAATGTTTTTCAATTTTAAGTAAAATCTTACTGTTTTATTCCACTTTAAAGTGAAGTTAATGTATTGAGATTTATCATTAACTTAATTTTTGAATAAAACACCTTTATTCAAAAATGCAGTCCTGCATTTTCATGTCACTACCAAACCATGAACAATATTAGTTCATAGACAAAGCCTTCTTTTGGATACGCCCTTACATTGTTGAAGAGGAAGTGAGACTGCACCCCCTCACCGACCATGTCTGAATTGTGAGAATTTATATTCCATTGTTTTGAAGTGAATGAAGTCTGAAAGTCAAATTATCACTACCAAACATATTATTTCAGCAATTAGGTAAACTTTTTATTTAGTATTTTAATGAAAACTCTTATGATTTTATGTGTGTACGACTCTTCAGAGCTGTGCTTGCTAGTAATACACTGCTAGCTCAAATTGTCATTACTGAAACATTTGTTAAAGGTTTAGGAGGAAATAAACAATTCAAAACACTTATTGTATAGAAATAGAATATGAAGACTGACTGTACTTTTACTAGATATGTGAACCTTACATATGGTACAGTGTACAAACAAAATGTTTGGGGAAGACAAACATTTAAATTTAAATTTCAAGATATTTTCAGTTCTGACTTTAATTAAGGGTGCAAAAACTATGTAGGTTAAGTGCTAGAAAGCTTCAGATCCATTACAATGAGAAACATGAACACATTTTGTTTATCTGCATTGTCCTTCACTTACACTTACAGTGGTGCTTTAAAGTTTGTGAACCCTTTAGAATTTTCTATATTTCTGCATAAATATGACCTAAAATATCATCAGATTTTCACACAAGTCCTAAAAGTAGATAAACAGAACCCAGTTAAACAAATGAGACACAAATATTATACTTGGTCATTTATTTATTGAGGAAAATGATCCAATATTACATATTAGTGAGTGGCAAAGGTTTGTGAACCATTAGGATTAGCAGTTAAGTTGAAGGTGAGATTACAGTCAGGTGTTTTAAGTCAATGGGATGACAATCAGGTGTGAGTGGGCACCCTGTTTGATTTAAAGAACAGGGATCTATCAAAGTCTGCTCTTCTCAACAAGGGTCATAGGTCATATTTACGCAGAAATATAGAAACTTCTAAAGGGTTCACAAACTTTCAAGCACGACTGTATAGCCAATGACTTAAACATTTAGCTGTGTTTTTAATGCCTGTTCTCTATGTGTTTAATGCTGTGCTTGCTGTGTGTGCGCTTAGATGTGGAAGACTTCGACTCCATAGTCTCGTCTACAGAGAAACTACACCACCCCACAGCATCCAGACCACGTGTCACAGACCGCCGGCCACGCTCTCAGATTTTCACATCCGTGAGTGCACACACACACACATTATACTCACACACACATTTGTTTGAGTTCACTAATAAGAAGTGATGATACTTAGCATTTAAGAACAAATGAAAAGGACAAAACTCTTAAATCTCTATGCAATTTTAACAAATAATTGTGCTGATTGTTTAATGTTTGTGTTGTATTTGGTATTTAACTGTATGTTGTGCTTGACTAATGTTCGTTCTGTATTTCGTATTTTCATTGTATTTAGTGGTTGTTTACCATCTGTACTGTATTTAATATTTAATTTGTGTGTGTGTAATATTTATGTTGTACAGTGGGGCAAAAAAGTATTTAGTCAGTATTGGTTGTGCAAGTTTCTCGACTTAGAAAGATGAGAGAGGTCTGTAATTTTCATCATAGGTACACTTCGACTATGAGAGACAAAATGAGAAAAAAATCCAGGAAATCACATTGTATGATTTTTAAAGAATTTAATTGTAACAATTATGGTGGAAAATAAGTATTTGCTCAATAACAAAACTTCAACTCAACACTTTCTGGCATAAAACCTTGATGGCAATGACAGAGGTCAAACGTTTCCTGTAAGTCTTCACCAGGTTTGCACAAACTTGTAGCGGTATTGTGGCCCATTCCTCCATGCAGATCTCCTCTAGAGCAGTGATGTTTTGGGGGCCGGCAACACGGACATTCAACTCCCTTCACACATTTTCTATGGGGTTGGAGGTTTTGGAGACTGGTTAGGCCACTCCAGGTCCTTGAAATGCTTTTTACGGAGCCACTCCTTCGTTGCCCAAGTGGGTGTGTTTGGGATCAATGTCCATGCTGGAAGACCTAACCATGTTTCATCTTCAATGCTCTCACTGATGGAAGAAGGGTTTTGGCTTAACATCTCACGATACATGGTTTTTCCACCCCATGCTTCACAGTTAGGTATGGTGTTCTTGGGATGCAACTCAGCATTCTTCTTCTCCAAACACGACGAGTTGAGTTTTTTTTAATACCAAAAAGTTATATTTTGGTTTCATCTGACCACATGATATTCTCCCAATCCTCTTTCTGGATCATCCATATGCTCTCCTGGCAAAACTCAGACAGGCCTGGACATGTACTGCCTTGAGCAGGGGGGGGTCACGCCTGGCACTGCAGGATCTGAGTCCCTCTGGGCGTAGTGTGGTTACTGATGGTAGCCTTTGTTACTTTGGTCCCAGCTCTCTGCAAGGTCATTCATCAGGTCCCTCCTTGTAGTTCTGGGATTTTTGCTCACCGTTCTCATGATCATTTTGACCCACCGAGATGAATCTTCCGTGGAGCCCCAGACCTTCAAGGAAGATTATCAGTGGTCTTGTATGTCTTACAATTGCTCCAAAACAGCTTTTGATTTATTCACACCACCTGCTTGCTTATTGTAGATTCACTCTTCCCAGCCTGCTGCAGGTCTTACAATTTTCTTCCCTGGTGTCCTTCCACAGCTCTTTGGTCTTGGCCATGGTTGAGTTTTGGAGTCCTGACTGTTTGAGGCTGTGGACAGGTGACTTTTATACAGATAAATGAGGTCCAAACAGGTGTGCCATTAATACAGGTAACGAGTGGAGGACTGAAGAGCTTCTTAAAGAAGAAGAAGTTACAGGTATGTGAGTGCCAGAAATCTTGCTTTGTTTGTGGGTGACCCAAATACTTATTTTCCACCATGATTTACAATTAAATTAATTAGTGTCCTTTAAAAATCCTACAATGTGATTTCCTGGATTTTTTTTTCCTTCATTTTGTCTCTCATAGTTTTTGAAGTGTTACCTATGATGAAAATTACAGACCTCTCATTTTCATTTTTCTAAGTAGGAGAACTTGCACAATCAGTTTGCTGATCCTAAAATACTTTTTTACCCCACTGTATATAGTATTTCATTATTTTTAGTGGTTGTATTTCTAATCCTTTTTTGTTTTATCAGTTGTAAATTCTAATTATTAGAGCTAGAATTTAGAACTTTAGCTGTTTTCCCTCAGCTGATATTAGTGGAGCTTCAATGATGTCTGATATTGACAAAAACATTAATGTTTTTTATTGTTTTCCATTATCTGTGAGAAGATTGCTGTAGTTCTATATTAGTTTTACATTTTATGTCATTTATCAGGCACCCTTATCTATACCGACTTACAGCTGATTTAAATTTACAATCCAAGCAATTGTGGGTCAAGGGCCTGCTCCAGAATCCAACCAGTGGCAGCTGGGCAGAGGTGGGATTTGTAACCTGGACCAGCTGGTCCAATAGTTCAGTACCTTAACCCTAGCCTACCACAGTTTCCTTACTAATCTGTTCTGTATTGTACTCTAGTGGATTTTTTAAAATATTTTTTTTATATATTCCCACCTGTCCCCAGTTGCATATCACCAGTGTTAAGGTGTCTTATGTGTCTGCACTCGTCTGCAGGGATACGGTCACCTCCAAACTGCCCTCTTTGTGGGTTTAATCGTCTGCTCTGTTCTGCTCTGTATCTTCCTCAGTTCCTCTCTCTCCAGTCCTGACCTCCTGGATTCCCCCTCTCCAGAGGAGGAACTCCGAGAGAGGGAGAAGTGGAAGGGAGAGCAGGGACTCCCATCCCTCCCAAACCTCATGACAGCACCCAAGAAGACTACCAAGGCAGTGCCTGTCATAACAGTAAGCCCCCTCCCCCTCCTCCCCCAGCACCCACCCTCCTTCCCCAGACCCACCCTCCCTTCCCTGCATGCACACCCTCGTCCTACCACAAGGGGGCATCCTTAGACAAACACAGAGCCACACAGAGACTGAGGCCGCACACTGATGATGACATGAGCGAGAGCAGGTGTGTTTCTGTTTATGGAATGTTGTGTTCAGTCTCCTGCTGGGTGTTTTCTCCAGGTCCCTGAAAAGTCCTCCCTGCCTGCCAAACCCTCGTCTTTCTCTTCATCAACTGGCAGCCCCTCCCTCAGGCCTGTTTCTCCCTCCATGGAAGCCAGGGGGAAGAGTGACCAGGGCCCCACGACGCTGGAGGAGCTGAAGGCCCAGCTCAGAGACCTGAGGACCACCGTGGAGCTGATGAAAAGCCAGCACAAGTAGGGGGATTTAGAAGAAGGGAGATATTTCAGAGGAAGAGTTTAAGATAGTCCCAAGAAATTTAAATGGAGGGAGGAAGTTGTAGATTGGGAGATGTTTGTAGCAAGGAACACTTTTTGAACATCATGCTCTGACACCATACAAGGCAACCGGGCATAGTGAGAGGACCCTAGATATACTTTTGAAGGAAGGTGTTTGAAGAATTGTAGGGAGGCATTTGTACAATTAACTGTTCAGAAGGAGTTGTTTGAAGAGAAGGGGATGATTAAAAATCCTAAAATAGAAGAGATGTTTAGAGGGAGAGATTGTTGGAGGAGGGCATTTGGAGTGGGAAAAGGGAAACATTTGGAGGAAGACTTGTTTGGATGGATATCTTTAAACAGTCTGAGGTGACATACCATATAAATACTTGCTGCACTAGTACCATAATTCTATATTTATGTTTTTTAGCCTTTATGATAATAGATGTGAAGGTTTCTGACATAAGTAATACAGGATATTAATAGATTCTTGTATTTTCCCAGACAGGAGATGAAACAGCTTGTGAGTGAGCTGGACGAGGAAAAAAAGATTCGCTTATCCCTGCAGGTGAGCTGGAAAACCATTTAGCAAATGCCCTTATGCTACATTCACACTTCAGGTACAAGTGGGCCAAATCCAATTTTCTTTTCAATTCCGATTTTTTTAATGGGTTGTTCACATTTTTTTCTTAACAGATGGAGGTCGAGCACATAAAGAAGGTTATGTCAAAATAAACTTGTGCAGCCGATGATACCACCCCAACTTGGACTAAGGTTGGAAGGCAAGCCCCAGCCAAACGAAGTAGTGCCAAAAAAATGAACTAAACCCCAAGAACAAACAGCATAGAGAAAACAAACCTCTCTGCCCTTCAGATTTAGTTGTTATTGTTATTTCATGTTTTTAAGGGTGATGCTACTTTTGAGTGAATCACCCACCGGTACTGCTTTAGAACTCGAGCAAGATGGAGAATCTTTCATGCGGTTCACCTTTACTTCTTTTCTTCGCCTTACCTTTGTGGCCTTTCTTATTTTGGTTTCCATGATTTTCTGGGGTGTGTCCTAAAACCCCTCCTGCCCCACCGAGGCCTTCTTTATTTGGAATATCTAAACTCATATCTTTTTTTTTTTTTTTTTCTCCAGTTTTTCGTCAGCGCCAATCAGAAAATGCACCTTTGTTTTCTTGATGCTGGTTCTTCTATTGAGAAAGTCTTATATATACTTTTATATTTGAATGTACTAAAATGCATTTATGTGTGCAAATTTTATTAAAAAACAATGTACCAAATAATCTAGAGCTCGGGTTTTAATTATTGCATTGCCACTAGGTAATGATACAGTCTTATGCAGACGTTTAGGCACTCTTCATCAGGTTATATGTTCTCTTTTTTTTGTTGTGGTTTAAATAATAAAAAAAACCTATGCAGGGAACAAATTTCTCCTTATTTTAGCGTATGGCTTTTAAAACACTGGTTAAAAAAACAAACACACAAAGTTTGGACATCTTTTTAGACAATCAAGTAGTGTTTTTGTTTGGTTGTTTTTCATTTGTTAGTGCTTTATTAAAATTTACAGAAATACCCTATAAGTAAAAGTTTAAGGTCCATCATACGGTCCTCTGAATTGTTACAGCTTTCCCATACACATCGTTGTAACAGTAGATTGAGGCATTTTTTGTAATTATTGTTAATTTCCATACATTACAAAAGGTTTAGCATGTGTATAGCTTTGCACATATATTTGCACACAGATTTCTTGTGAAAATGCCCTTTATATTTACATTACAGTACCAAAAAAGACTATGTGATTATGTAAATGTCTGGTTAACATCCATTTCAGTCAAAAACTGGGTCAATGTGGTTGTTAAATGGCGCATACCTGTATATAATTCTGTATTAATAATGCATAACAGCGTGCTAATGCCAGGAAGTCACAGTGAAACACATTTTTCTGCTTGACTACGTGAGGTACCCGTTCTTCTAGGCTGTGTCTGATCCATAATCACTCTATGGATTGGATTCCAACACATAATCAAGACTTTAACAGCATGCCTTGCACACAAGGCAATGGCTAACACATGCTATACATGATAAAATTACCTAATAAAAGGAATATTTTGCATTAATAGGTCCTTCTGGTAATTGCTGTTGGGTTTTATTTTGTGTTTGAGACGTGATGCCTCAGAAGCCCTCTGTCAGAGAAGTCACAAGGAAGAAGATAAGGTGTGATGAAAATAAATGTTATTGAATTGATAATCTGAACTATAATAATGCCTCAGTATTTTTGTAGGGTTTGTGGAATGTTGCTGTATAACAAATGTCACTTCTTCATAACACAATACCCTGGCCACCCTTTTATTGTTTTTGTCAGTTATGCCATGTGATATTTGAATTGATTTGATGTCAAACGTCTTTTTTATTTTACCTTTGACATTGTGTACGGTATATAGCCAGTCGGTTGTGTCATGTGATCATTTTTAAGAAATTCAGAGCTGTGCAAGTTTTAATCTTATGCCACCGTTAGATTTGTTGTTTTAACAATGGTATAATGACCATATATAATTAATTCTCAGTCCCTTTATTATGATATACACAGAAAATACACAACATATGTACATGACATTTGAAAAAAACACAAATTTCAGAACAAAATGGCTTCTGTCTGTGTGAAAAACTGGTTTCTTGACTGCTACCCTTCCAAAAAGGCCATTCCTGATCAAGCTTCTTCAGACGATATAAGGGACAACTTGGTTTAAGGAAGTGTAGCGGGAGGTCCCACTAAACACTTGCTACTGTAGCCTATAGAAGCTGGCTTTTTTCAGTTTGTCAGATGCTGCTAGTGTAAGGAGAGGCCACACTAAATTTTCAGGTTGTTTTAATACTTCATACAAATTTCCTGTATTTTCTGGTTGTATTTTAATAAAGAAACTGAGACATAATTACATATGGCCGATATACTATTGCTGAAGGAATGGTATATCTGTTCTAATGGACACCTATGAGTTTTGCACAGCACTGTATATGGAAGATGCTCCTGATCAAAATGATACTGACTAAGTCGAATGACAAACCTAATAATGAAGTGGTTGTAAATATATTATGTAACTTAGACATGGTTAGATATTTATAGGTTGGGTTTAATATTTTATCTGAGGTCCTTCGGGTTCACCAAAAGCGGACAGTTATATCATCACCCTGTCTCGTCCCATAAATCTCATCACCACCACAACCCCCTCCGTGGTGCAGTCTTTCCCGGTTTGGAGACACACTTCACTAGGTGAATCCTTAACTCTTGATTGCTCTTTATTGTGTTGGCTCTGTTAATGCAGCCTTTGCTAGGCTGCCTGCTGCCCAGTGAGGCCTGCAGATGTCTGCGTGTCCCTGCAGAGACGTCTGGCTAACAAAGTGAGAGAGGCTAACGGAGGGATGTAGAACACACAAGATGTAGAACATGCTGATCTTCAGGAGTTGTATAATGTGACCAAACTAGCAAGACTGTCATCATAACAGGCTTTAATACTATTTAGTTTTTATATTATTAAAATAACAGTATTATTATGTTGTTGTTGCTGCTTTTGCTGTTATTGTTGTTGTTGTTATTGTTATTATTATTCATTGTCAGGCAAAAAGTGCTCAAATCCTCAAAAACTGTTAGGATAAGCCCAGTAATGGAGTCCAAAAGGAAAAGTCCTGGCAGGCAGGAATGTGGAACTGAGATAAAAATTCAGTGCCATTCGGGACGCTGTGTAAATGGTTCCACTTATGTTTTCAAGGGGTGTCTCTGAGGCATTTACACATCATTTGCATTCATTTGTCTTGTAAAAATACCCATTAAATTTTCATTACACCATTATAAAAAGACGATGTTACTGTGGTAATGGCTGGTCAACGGCCATTTCGGTCAACATCCTGTTTCTCAGAACATAAAATGGAAATTAAATATATATCTGGATATATATATGCATGTGGAATGTAGGGAATACTGATAAGCTAAACATTTCAGACACAGCTCATAAATATAGGTGTTCGCTTTTCATTAAAGCTTGGTATTGCAAGCTCCACCTAAATGCAGAAATTCAATTGGATGTTTGGCCCAGAACTGGTCCAGTTCCTCCAGGTGCAGAAAAATGTCCCTGTGATGGAAACTCTATTGAATACCTTACTTGCATGGCTGATCAGGGCCAATAGATGTCTGTACGTAATCCGAGCAGCTGAATGAAGTAGTGAAATATTTAGAGAGTTGACTCTCTAAATATTGAACACTCACTCAACACTTATGCAGCAAACCAGAGCAGGAAGAACTCATCCAAAGTTCCATTCATCTGCTTCTAGGGAAATGCTGCACATTTATACGTACAGTGGTGCTTGAAAGAACCCTTTAGAATTTTCTATATTTCTGCATAAATATGACCTAAAACAACATCAGATTTTTACACAAGTCCTAAAAGTAGATAAAGAGAACCCAGTTAAACAAATGAGACAAAAATATTATACCTGGTCATTTATTTATTGAGGAAAATGATACAAAATTACATATTACTGAGTGGTAAAAGTATGTGAACCTCTAGGTATAGTAGTTAATTTGAAGGTGAAATTAGAGTCAGGTGTTGTCAATCAATGGGATGCCAATCAGGTGTGAGTGGGCACCCTGTTTTATTTAAAGAACAGGGATCTATCAAAGTCTGCTCTTCACAACGTGTTTGTGGAAGTGTATCATGGCACGAACAAAGAAGATTTCTGAGGACCTCAGAAAGAGTTGTTGATGCTCCTCAGGCTGGTTACAAAACCATCTCTAAAGAGTTTGTACTCCAACAATTCACAGTCAAACAAATTCAAAGACCACTGTTACCCTCCCCAGGAGTGGTCAACCAACAAAGATCACTCCATGAGCATGGTGTGTCATAGTTGGCAAGGTCACAAAGGGTAACTTCTAAGCAACTGAAGGCCTCTCTCACATTGGCTAATGTTAATGTTCATGAGCCCACCATCAGAAGAACACTGAACAACAATTGTGTGCATGGCAGGGTTGCAAGGAGAAAGCCACTGTTCTCCAAAAAGAACATTGCTGTTCATCTGCAGTTTGCTCAAGATCATGTGGACAAGCCAGAAGGCTATTGGAAGAATGTTTTGTGGACAGATGAGACCAAAATAGAACTTTTTGGTTTAAAAGACAAGCAGTATGTCTGGAGAAAGGAAAACACTGCATTCCAGCATAAGACCCTTATCCCATCTGTGAAACATGGTGGTATCATGGTTTGTGCCTGTTTTGCTGCATCTGGGCCAGGACGGCTTACCATCATTGATTGAACAATGAATTCTGAATTATCAGAGAACAGAACTAAATATTGATTATGAGAGGATATGGTTATATGTACTGTATGTATTCAACATGGGTAAATCTAGCACTCACTGTACACTTATGAAAACTTTACAAGTCATGCACAGACCCAGGCCACTTTGCTTCCATGTTGCTGATGATGTGGGCTGTATCACATATGATCCTCACACTGCAGAACAGTAATTAACTGCAGTGGCTGTATTGTGATTTGTATTTCATTTGTAATGCAAAATTGGTATTATTTAGGCGTACCTGCACATTAATGTTGTGGGAAAACTTCCTGTTCACTTAATCTCCTTCATTTAGCAAAGAGTGCCATCTATACAGCCAATCACTCTTGGAAACCCTAAAATCATATTAATATTAAAATCATATTAACTGATTTAAGTCTCAAAGCTTCATACTAAATAAATTACTTGTTGCTTAGACTGATACCTGAAATTCTGTGGGATTCATCTTTGATCAGGCATGTGGCTCTGTGACTTTTAACACTACGAAGGTTTATAGTAACCGTTTTAATTCAAGAGTCACATTTCTGACAGCCCGACAGACGGTTGCTTTACAAATATGCTCAGCATCACTGATTTTGTATAGAAAATCCACCTTGGCAAAAACCTGGAGCGCAACACAAAGAATTTGCTCCGAACTCAGGACGAGTCCACGGAGTGTCATATGAGCGATTGAGAGGGGAGAAGATTGTCAATAGAAATGATCAACTGTGCTGAGAAACGCTAAAGCTCACACAGATAACCATCAGGGAACGAGGAAACATTAAAGCGGGGTCTGATCACCCTCTCCCGACTGAGAATTCTCCGTAGTGTTTGTGCTTCGATGTGAGATACTCAGGGTTAGTTGAAGTAAACCTGCTAGCGAGTAGGTTAGCTTCACGGAGTATGTTGCCAGAGTAACTGACTCCAAGTCACACTGAACTTGCTCTGTGAAACCGAAAACCTAGAGTATCCGTAAACTCTGGGTCAACCAGCTCTGAGTTTTCACTAAACCTGCTTTCTGAAATACCCCCCTGAAGCGAGCAGCTAATGTGAGGAAACCCAACAACATCCCAGAGTTGAAGCTGTTCTGAATGGGCTAAAATTCTTCCAAGCCCGTGTGCAGGACTGATCGACACTTACCGGAAACGTTTAGTTGCAGTTATTGTTGCACATGGGGTCACACCAGATATAATATTGGATCATTTTCCTCAATAAATAAATGACCAAGTATAATATTTTTGTCTCATTTGTTTAACTGGGTTTATCTACTTTTAGGACTTGTGTGAAAATCTGATGATGTTTTAGGTCATATTTATGCAGAAATATAGAAAATTCTGAAGGCTTCACAAACTTTTAAGCTCCATTGTATGTGCATGCTTCAAAATGAAGCTGAAGATGCAATGGCAATTGTTGTGCATTAGTGGTTAAGCTGGGAGTTACAGCACCAACATTCTACAGTACAAAGTGATTGCTCTGCCACCCACAAACTTTGACTGACATGAGAAGCTTGCTGAAAGCGAAAATGCAACTGCAGTGTATTTTGCCAGAGATGGAACTGAAATTCAATCAATCATGTGCAATTCCATGGAAGAATCAGACAGTCTTGCATAACTGCATGGTACAAAAAGACATATGGCCTAAATATCTCTTTTGATTTTATACATCATTGCACTCGGGATGTGAATTTTAGATGATACACATTTTACAATATTATACAAAAATGATACAATACTTCCCAAATAAATATAATGTACTGTTATTGTAATATAAAACTTGAAAACTTGAAGGGGGCAGTCACCCAACAGCTGGACTTCAACTCTAAAGAGACACAAGTTTTGTCTCGGACTTGCATGTTTAAGACTTGAGACTTAACTTGAAACTTAACTCGGACTTGTATGCTACAGTCTCGAGACTCAACATGGACTCACCTGCCAAAGACTCATGACTTGACTCAGACTCTGTTTAAACACCACAGCCTACCTGAGTATTGTTGCTGACCATGTGCATCCCTTCATGACCACAGTGAAACATCTTCTGATGGCTATCCAGTAGGATAGCGCACCATGTCACACAGCTCAGATTATCTCAAGCTTGATTGTTGAACATGATTAGTTAACAAATGTCCACAAATGGGCACAGCAGTCACTAGATCTGGATCCAGAACCCCTTTGGGATGTGGTCGAACGGGAAATTAGCACCATTGAAGTGTAGCCAACTGATCTACAGTAACCCTATGATGCTATCATGTCGATATGGACCAAAATCTCAGAGGAATGTTCCCTATACCTTCTTGAATCTATGCCATGACAATTTAAGTCATTTGAAAAGGCAAAATGGGGTCCCACCCCTACTTGCAAGGTGTATGAAGTGGTCTGTGTTTGAAAGCACTCCCAAAACAGTGGAGGGTTTGAACCTGTAACCGATAACGTTCATGTGGCGCAGCCTGCATGCAAGCCCTGAGAGGAACTTGTGAACTGACCAACGAGTATGATTTTATCACTAAGCTAATCTTAATACAGATAAATGACGACGAATTGTTAAGTAAAGCACATGGAAATGTGATGTTGTGGTAAAATGCTTTCCTCCTGTGGTGTTACATGAGACATATCAGTGCACACGCCGTGTGCCTTTGAAGGCCTGTTCACTAGCTCGGTTTCTATCGGCTGAGTAA
This sequence comes from Ancistrus triradiatus, assembly GCA_025084515.1. Classification (NCBI taxonomy): domain Eukaryota; kingdom Metazoa; phylum Chordata; class Actinopteri; order Siluriformes; family Loricariidae; genus Ancistrus; species Ancistrus triradiatus. Next base: position 10,804 of record JAJAGP010002398.1, on the reverse strand, counting down.
ACACACTTATGTCAGGGGGAACAGCAGGAGGAGCCACGCTGAGGAACAGATTCCGCTATCTGCTCACACAACTTTAGGAGCGGTTACGCTGGAGAGTCGCGCATATTTGCACCGTTTCCTCAGACGGTAGAAGCTCTGTTACTGTTCCTGAGGGTCTGTGAGTGAGGCCACCGCGTGACCGAAATAAAGCTCCTCCTGTGCCCGAGTGCCTGTTCAAACAACAGCTTTATATTTAGCACGGGTGCACCAGCAGGGAGAGCTTCAGTGGAAGTGACAGGACTGAGTGCACGGGAATAACTGCACAAGCTCACGTGGAGCGCAGACCGGGAACTGATTAGGATTAAGATCTGGACAGGTAATGTTACATTCCTGCTTCAGTCAGAGGAACTTGGTCTGCTTTGTGGTATAACTTCATATTACACTGAAGAAAGGTTAGACATCGAACAGAATATTCAGTATGATGTTAAGCTTTGCAGTAGTTTGGGTAACTTTTCATATCCACTAGTTTGTTTTGCCAGGAAGCAGAACATAGTTTTAATGCTGTATTAGCAAAAATCCGTAGTAACATTTATGGCATAGTGAACAATACGCTAGCCCACCACTGCCATGACCAGGGTTCCAGTACCGGCATGCTTTCTGAAATTGCAGCAGATCCTATTGTCTGTAGCTGAGGGAGGTTTGGGCAGATGGGAGATCATTACTCAGGGCTGTATCAGCGACCACTACCCAGCCTGGCGATGGACTCGTGGCTCATTCCGGATACATTCTCGTCTGTGTCCATGTATTCCAGAAACATCCTAACCAGGATTAGTGGCTTTAAAGCCTGGAAAAAAAATTAATTAAGATTTTTTTTTTAAATGTTCCCATGGCGATTCATAGACTGAGATACCTGTGTTCGAGTCCCGCCCCGACCACCGCCTATGTTGCATGTTCTCCAATGGGTACTCTGGTTTGCTCCCACATTCCAAATGTTAGGTCAGCTGGTGTCTAAAGTGTCCCAGTGTAAGTGAGTATCTGCGTGTTTGCATCCCGCTGGGACTGGTTCCCGCCTTGCACCCTGTGCAGCCGGTTAGGCTCCAGTTCCCTGCAAAGGATTGTTATGTATGGAAAGTGAGTTTCTTCACAGCAGAGATTGTGTTTTTTGTTTTATTATTATTGTATGCCCATGATATAGATGCCACAAATGCAGTTTATGCAAAAGTTTAGGCATACTAAATTTGGTTGACTTTCCAAAAGAACTGAACACAACATCTGCAGGAAATTGAATTTTCTTTAATGTGATTGTAATGCAAACATTTCCTGCTGATCTAGGACATTTTCCAGAACTTAACTGACTTTTTGATGATGCATCGCAGAAATGTGCCATAAGTAAGTTTCCATTAACTTATTTGGGCCTGGCAGATGCAAAAGCACTTTGTGATATGATCTTGTGTTTTTGTTCATAGTGCCTTGCAGAAATGTCATATTTAGGTTGTGCGAGGCATGCAGTGTGTGCAAACGTCTGTTAGATAAGACTGTATACAGTAGCCGACACAAACGTGTGAAAGTGTTACATCCAACTCTGTGGGTCCACACTGCAGTGTGTGTTGAAAGCGTGTCTAAATACAAAAGCGTTGCGCACTTCTTTTTAATTGCAAAACTCTCAAAAAGGTCTTTATTTCCTCTATTTGGATGGCAGCAGGTTTGAAGCAGAGCACGGAGCCTAGCAAAGATCAGTGATGAAAGCTGGTTTGCTGAAGCGTGTGCGCGGCGGGGTCACGGCAGCGCGCACCGGGGGAAGCCGCGCGCTCGTTAGCGCTCATTAACCTTCACTGATCTCTGCGTTATTGAGTCACTGTTGCGGCTATGATGGAGGTCTCGGGTCAGGCGGCTGCAGAAGCCGGAGGTGATCACGCTACTAGCGTGGCTGTGACTGCTGCGGAGAGAGCAGACGTGGCCAGTCCGAGTCCGGTGGCTAAGCAGAGGAGCCTGCGCGCGGTCTACGTGCTGAATGACGGGTTGAAAGCGGTGGCGGCGAACAGCCCAGAGTCTGGAGCTTTACAGTGTTTGCAGAGAGCCTGCGACGCCGAGAGCGCCATCCTCACTACCGTCACATTCGGCAGGCTGGACTTTGGAGAGACATCCGTGCTTGATACCTTCTACGACGCAGGTGAGTTGAAGTCAGAGTTGAACATGACGTAACGAATGCCGTGATATCTGGTATGTGAGCAGACGTGCCAGGACCTGCGCACGAGAGCATGACTTCTACCAAATGCGCACGAGTTACAGGTGTGGAAAATGCCTTAATAAGTACAAACACAATCCCAAAGCTTCAGAAAGAGTCAAATCTTCAAGCTGTGCTCTGCCATGCAAAATTATATATAAGCTATACATGCATTACTGTGCAAAAGTCTGAGACCACCATTAGTTTTGTTGTTTTAGCAATGATATAATGACCATATATAAGTATTTCTCAGTCTCTTCATTAAGATACAAACAGAAAATACAGTAAATATATACACAAAGTAAAAGAAAATCAGAAAAAAGGCTTCTGGGGGCAAAAGTCAGTATTTAGTGTGACCTCCCCGAAAAAGTGGTTTCTTGGCTGCCCTTCCAAAAAGTCCATTCCTGATCAAGCTTCTTTGAATTGTAGAAGGGTCAACTTAGCATCCAGATGAAGCTCCCGAATGCTGCTATTGCTCAAGTGTTAAGGGAGGTCACACTAAATACTTGCCACTATTTTTCTGATTTTCTCCAGTTGTTTTAATACTACATACAAATTACTTGTGAACCCCAGACACCGCAAGTACCCAGACTGGGCAAAAGCAACAGCAATCAGGAATAAGTGCTAAATGAGTCATAAGAAACCCCAGATTAAGCAAATCTTCATTTTAGGAAAACGAAATCCCAGAGTCATTATGGACAAAAGAAACCCCAGGCACTTTAATCCTCAGTTCAGGCAAAAACAAACAAAAAACCCAGGACGGTTAAGTTCTATTTTTAGTGTAAAACCCTGTACTTTAGCAGATCCTTCACCTATTGAAAATAAACCACAGGCTCAAACATGTTCCAGCTTATTCAGAAAAAATCCCAGGCCTGAATAAGTTCCATCTTAATCATGAGTCTCCAGAGAAGGTAAATATAGAATTTGGGCAAAAGAAACAACAAGAACAAGCTCCAGCTTAGCCACTGTAAACCACAGGCTAAGAAAAACCCCAGCTTAGGATAACAAACCCCAGACTGCAAGAAATTCCAGCTAAACCATTATTAACCCTAGACAGATCAGGTCCTGGGGAAAACAAACCCTAGGCTGGAATAAGTTCCATTTCATCCATAAGAAGCCATAATTTAAGCAAGTCTTCATACTGGGGCACAGTGCATTCCAGGCTAAAACAGGTTTCAGCTCAACCATAATAAACCCAGATAGGGTAAATGGTTAAAATGGCTGATCCTCTGTTTGGGCAGCATAAACACCAGACTGGAATTTGTTCCTTCTTGGCCATAATAAACCCTGGGGTAAGCAAGTCCTCTGCTTGAGCAAAAGAAACCCTAGAGTGCAATAAGCCCCCTCTTATACTGTACAAAGAAACCCAGAGCAAATATTCAGATTGGGCAAAATGAACCCAAAATTGCAATAAGATTCATCTTGTATGTAAAAATCTTTAAATTGAGGAAAACAAATCCCAGGTTAGAAGTTCCAGTTTAGTTAAAGGAAAGGGCAAACAAAGCAAATCCTCACATTAGCCTCACCTTTCATATAGAAGCCCAAAAAAGGCATGTAAGTTGACCAGGGGTGCCTAAACTTTTGCATTTACCTGTACACACTTTGACTAAAGTACTGATAGATCTTGTCTTGTGATATACTGTACTTAAATACAACTACAATATTAAGCATAGCTCTGTTTATATTAAGACAAATAGTAATGATTTTAGCCTTTACTGTACATGTATGCTAATTATTGTGAGCTTAACTTACTGTGGTGCTTTCAAGTGTGTGAACCCTTTAGAAGTCTCTATATGTCTGCATAAATACTGTATGACCTAAAACATCATCAGATATTCACATAAGTCCAAAGTAGATAAAGAGAACCCAGTTAAAGAAATGAGACAAAAAATTATACTTGGTCATTTATTTATTGAGGAAAATGATCCAATATTAGTGAGTGGCAAAAGTATGTGAACCTTGCTTTCAGTATCTGGTGTGACCCCCCTGTGCAGCAATAACTGCAGCTAAACGTTTGCAGTAACTGTTGATCAGTCCTGCACACCGGCTTGGAGGAATTTTAGCCCATTCCTCTGTACAGAACAGCTTCAGCTCTGGGATGTTGGTGGGTTTCAGCTTCAAGTTCTTCTACAACATTTGGATTGGATTAAGGTCAGGAGTTTGACTTGGCCATTCCAAAGCATTAACTTTATTCTTCTTTAACCATTCTTTGGTAGAACACCTTGTGTGCTGAGGGTCATTGTCTTGCTGCATGACCCACCTTCTCTTGAGATTCAGTTCATGGACAGATGTCCTGACATTTTCCTTTAGAATTCTCTGATATAATTCAGAATTCATTGGTCCATCCTTGATGGCAAGCCGTCCTGGCCCAGATGCCGCAAAACAGGCCCAAACCATGATACTACCACCACCATGTTTCACAGATGGGATAAGGTTCTTATGCTGGAATGCAGTGTTTTCCTTTCTCTAAACATAACGCTTTTTTTTTAAACCAAAAAGTTATTTTTTGGTCTCATCCGTCCACAAAACATCCTTCCAATAGCCTTCTGGCTTGTCCACGTGACCTTTAGCAAACTGCAGATGAGCAGTAATGTTCTTTTTGGAGAGCAGTGGCTTTCTCCTTGCAACCCTGCCATCCACACCATTGTTATTCAATGTTCTTCTGATGGTGGACTCATGAACATTAACATTAGCCAACGTGAGAGAGGCCTTTAGTTGCTTAGAAGTTACCCTGGGGTCCTTTGTGACCTGTCCAACTGTTACACGCCTTGTTTTGTAACCTTTTCCAGCCTGATGAGCATCAACGACTCTTTTTCTGATGTCCTCAGAAATCTCCTGTGTTCATGCCACGATATACTTCCACAAACATGTGTTGTGAAGAGCAGACTTTGATAGATCCCTGTTCTTTAAATAAAACACTGTGCCCACTCACACCTGATTGTCATCCACTTATTGAAAAACACCTAACTCTATTTTCACCTTTAAATAACAATTAACTGCAAAATCCTAGACGCTAGCATACCTTTTGACACTGATATGTATATTACAGTAATATGTAATATTGGATCTTTTCCTCAATAATAAATGACTTCTAAAGGGTTTCACAAACCTTCGCACCACCTGTATCTTTTAGTGTCGCCCAGGATATAGGTTTGACTCTACAATTCATTAGGTATAATGTAAACGAACAATGATGTTAAACGAGAAGAAAATCAGTTACTTATCATGGAACAAGTCTAGTTTAAATGCTAACTCTGGCAATATGTATACAAGCTTTCTACTAAGGTACATAGGCACATTATTGAAGTTATAATTGCAAACATTAAACCTATTGTGATGGTTAATCGCAGTGATTAAACTGGAATGTAGTTTATCGTATGGCTTTAACAAACCATGCCTTGTGCCCGGTGTGTGGAATGAGGTACATGAGGTAGCAAAACATGACTAGCTGCAGCAGGACGTTGTTTGTAATTTTGTTTTTGGTGCTTCTGTGAGTCAGTAGTTATCATTAGTCATACTATGAGGGCAAATTTGTTGTGTTGCTGTGAGTGGCTTTATGTAGAATCGTATGAATAAGTGCATGGAGTGTTATCATATCAGCTTCCTCCAAACTCACCCAGAGCCTGTTTTACAGATATTGCAATTGTAGATATGAGTGATGTGTTCAGACAGCCGTCTCTCTTCTATCATCTGGGAGTGCGTGAGAGCTTTGACATGGCCAACAACGTCATCCTGTATCATGACACAGATCCTGACACTGCACAGTCTCTGAAGGTGAGGCTGCTTTAAAAACAGCAAATCAATTTTCCAATTAAAGTTGCTGTTTTTGTAAAAAAAAAAATAATAAAAAATTAAAGAAGTGAAGATCGGCTAAAGGTCGTCACAAGTCAAAACTGGCAGGGTTTTCTATCAGTGTGAGAACATTTGGTTCTCATTGTTTATAGTAAGATATAATATTGCGTTGGTAATATTGCTTGGGCTTTGTAGTTCATTACACACATTGCTACCATCTTAGCAGCTATTTTGAGCTCATGCTGGATCAGACTGCAGTATACCAACTCCAATTACTAAAGGGATGGAAAGGAATGCATGATGGGCACATGTGCTCAGAACTCACTGCAGGATTACAGAGGAACAGAATGTGATTTGTCATTCCACTTCAGGTCTTGTGATTAACTGTCATGCTCTGTTTCTGAGTATATTGTACTTGTGACACAATGCAGTTTTTGCTTCAACTGATGATTAATACACTTTCCTTTTTTTGTTGTATGAAGGATATGGTGGCCCAGAAAAACACAGTAAGTATTAAGTCATAGTATCTCTGCTTTTATTTTACTTCTTGGTGTTAAAAGTCACATATGAACATTAAACACTTTGAGTCATTGAAACTTTTACTATCATACTTCAGTATCTAAATATAAAGCTGGGTGATAGTTTAGTTTTGGGAACTAAACCAGAATTTTTTAACCTGGTCCATGGACCACCAAGGGGTCCATGAATGGGTTTTAGGAGGTTCATAAACTTCGTCACTATTTGCTTAAACATATGTATTATTGCATGTGTTATGCAAGTCTGCATTAAAATGTTTTCTCCAGTTTTTACGTTAAAATATATTTAAATTGACATATTACATATGTACACTGGTCAGAACAATAATCATAACAATAAACTATCTGCCTAATATTGTGTAGGTCCCCTTCGGACTCGTTTGAGGTCTGGGGAATTTGCAGGCCATGTCAATGCCTTGAACTCTGTCATGTTCCTCAAACCATTGCTGAACAGTTCTTGGCCAGAGGATGTCCAGTGTCCTACTACAACCCTAAATCAGAAAAAGTTAGGACTGAAATATGCAAATCTCTATCAATCTATCTTTGATGAACAGTTTTTAAAACTTTCAAAAACTGTGTTTTAGAAACTGTTAATTTTCTCACACAATTGTTGACAGACTGGAGATTCTCTGCCCATCTTTGCTCTTCACAATCTCAGACTTTTGTGGATACTGCTTTTGTACCAAATCATCATTACAATCACCTGCTCAAATCATCTTTTTGAAATCACATTATTATTTAGTTTTTTAAACCTAGCCCTACCCCTAAACTGAACCCGTCTCAACTTTTTTTGGAATGTGCTGCAGGCCTGAAATGCAGAACCTGACCAGAAAAATATCTCAAGTTCATACTGTTAGCAATAAAATAAAAGTCAAAGTAAATGTAAGAAACACTGTTTTTTATTTGCAATTTCCATACAATCCCAACCTTTTTAGGTTTGGGGTTGTAGATGGGTGTCTCATAAATAAAGAGGTCATGCAGTGTATATAGACTAAATCCATGGAGAAACACATGATGAAATCACATGATTTATTGATGATTGTTTTTCCTTCACCACAATCTGACATGGTGCTATTTTAGATGTATTTGAGCTATTTCTGGAGCATTGTTGTCACATACTGTATGCTTTATGCACTTATGTTCCCTCCCGTGAGCCCTCAGGAATGTATATTTGAGGGTCTCATTAATAATACTCTACCCAGAATCTTCCTCAGAGTGGCTGTTTGGCATCATTGTCCTTGCTCAGTACTTTAGGGTGTGTTTTGCGAGGTGTTAACAGTGATAAAGGAGAAGCAAGCTGGAGGTCTGAAGAGTGAGCACATGTCTTTAAATAGACTGAACTACTAGTGTGAGAATTTGACCTTGTTACAGCAGTCTTGCTAGATTGAATGACCCATCACAGTGCTACTTTGGGTGTCTGATTAAGATCTTCAGTGACTTATTACTTTTGAGATGAATGTAGTACAGAACTGGATTCTTAGCAATATTCTACTTTCCTGTGATAAAAGCACTTTTCAAATTATTGCGTACACCTATGATGGTGAAATGGTTATTGTTGGTGGGTTTTTGTTTATTTAACATTGCATCAGCATCAGTGGCTGTTCATGACAGAAGCAAGGTTACTAACTGCTTGCTAGGTGGTTGCTATGGTGTTGCTAGGGGATTGCTATGTTATGCCAGGTGGCTGCTATGGTGTTGCTGAGTGCTTGCTAGGTAGTTGTTATGGTGTTGCCAGGTAGTTGCTATGTTATACCAGGTGATTACTATGGTGTTGCTATGGTATCCCAGATGGTTGCTATGGTGTTGTTAAGAGTGTGCTAGGTGATTTCTATGGTGTTGCTAGGTGGTTGCTATGTTATACTAGGTGGTTACTATGGTGTTGATCTGGTATCCCAGGGGGTTGCTATGCTTTTGCCAGATGGTTGCTAGGTGGTTACTATGGTGTTGCTAAGCGAGTGCTATGTGGCTGCTATGCTGTTGGTAGGTGGTTTCTATGGTTTCCCAGGTGGTTGCTGTGGTGTTGGTAGGTGGTTTTTAGCGGTTGCTATGGTGTTGCTAAGTGGATGGTAAATGGTTGCTATGGTGGAGCTAAGTGGTTCCTATGGTAAATCAGGTGGTTGCTATAGTGTTGCTATAGTGTATCAGGTGGTTGTTATAGTGTTGTCTCGATGCATGCTCAATAATCCAGGTAAGAAAATCCCAGAAGTTGAATCTGTTCATCTGGACATAGGGTTTTGTCAGAGAAACGTTTCGTCACTCATCTAAGTGACTTCTTCAGTCTCAGCTAGTTGGAAAACTTCCCCAATCTTATATACAGCACATTTGCATACTGACTGGTACCAGCACCATTACATAACAATGGGACCGGTGATCAGTTTAATATGCAGATTACCATATCGATTAATGACAATGGCCACGTGTGCCATTCACACAGGATGCTACGATGGCAGCGTTGTAAGATGGTGAGAGGTGTACTCTGAGGCCCCCTTCTCTGTTCAGGATGGACATTCCCTTTTTACAAAAATGGCTTCTTTTACTCCGTGTTCAAACCTTCGTTCCTCCCTATCAAGGATCTGCACGTCTTCATCCTTGAAAGAGTGGCCACTGGCCTGTAGGTGGGTGTCCTGACCTGATGAGGTAGCTCTTCTATGTTGTGCCATCCGTTTCGCTGGTGGCTGTTTGGTTTCTCCGATGTACAATTCCTGGGAATCCTCATGGCACTTAACAGCGTACACTACATTACTCTGTTTGTGCTGGGGAACCTGATCCTTGGGGTGGACCAGTTTCTGGAGAAGCGTGTTTTGGTGTTTGAAAACCACGGTGTTTGGAAAATATGCTTCTCAATTGTTCCGATATTCCTTCCACATATTTAATTACCCCTGGTTTACGCTTAGACTGCGGTTGTTGTACTCCTCTCATCGATCTGCTTAAGCACTGTTTGGGTGTCTTACCGGCTTTGACAAAGGCCCAGTTCGGATAACCGCATTTTCCCAGGGCCTGCTTAGTGTGAGATTTCTCTCCATCCTTGGCTGCTGTGTCAGTGAGGACGCTGTCTGCTCGGTGGTACAGTGTCCTGATGACTCCTAGTTTGTGCTCCAGTGGATGATGAGAGCCATGGTAATCTGCATATTAAACTGATCACCGGTCCCATTGTTATGTAATGGTGCTGGTATCAGTCGTTGCAAAGGTGCTGTATATAAGATTGGAGAAGTTTTCCAGTGACTGAAGAAGTCACTTAGATGAGTGACGAAACATTTCTCCCACAAAACCTTATATCCTGATGAAAAGATTCAACTTCTAGGATTGTTATAGTGTTGCTGTGGTGTTGCTAGGTGGTTGCTATAGTGTTGCTATGATATATCAGGTGGTTGCTATGGTGTTGCTAGGTGGTTGCTATGGTGTTACTTTGATGTTGCTAAGTGTTTTTTATGGCATTGCAAGGTGGTTGCTATGGCTTCTCTGATTGTTACTAGGTGGTTTGTAAGTTGTTACTATGGTATCCCCAGGTGGTTGCTATGGTGTTGCTAAGTTAACGTTTTGGGTGCTGGGTTTTGAGACCCAGTGAATGGACATGGTTCATCCAGGATTGTCCATACAGGACAGGAGGGAGGAGAGGATCCTCTGAGACTGCAACAGGGGACATGGGATTGATCTTAGGAATTACCAGAAGGCATGTCTCGATTGAGGATGGACTATAGTGCTTTATGAGATCAGTAAAATATTGGATTAATTGAACTGCATTTAATAAGATCAGGCTGATGTGATCATGCTTTCTTTTCCTGCTTTTCTTGAAAGATACATTTTCTTTAATTTATTTCCTCTGGCTGCTTTTGATTTCTGACCTTGCTTTTGCCTTATATTCTCTTATTCTGTGTTTTTCATATATCCTGTCTTTTTTCTGCCTCTGTCTCTGTGCTTGTCTTTCCTCTCGCTCCGCTGTGTATTACCTGGAGTAGGCTGCAAGGCCGGTTACAATCGGCTTTCCCTGGGTGCAGTTGCCTCCTGAGTACAGAGGTTCAGGCCTGAGGAATAAAGTAGGTAGTGACAGTCTGCGTTGCCAGATATGTACTTCTGTTCTGAGTTAATGCCAAGCAAAGGTCATGTCTGATCTTTTGTGGTGAATTAATTGGCTAGCAGTGCATCAAGGTTCGACCAAGATTGTTAAAATATCACAACCAATCCTGTGTCTTTTTATTCTTTAGCCATTTAGGTGAAGTATGCCGTCAAAAGTCTTGGTGATTTTTTTTGTTAGTGATTTCACTTGTGCTTGTGC